>JANEHU010002812.1:0-19091 GCA_027563435.1 Nasonovia ribisnigri | reverse complement strand
ATCCTACCCATCCACTTCCTGCATGCCTGATGCGCTCTGCAGCCTCCTTTTTTCCCGAGTATCGTCTTCACTATATCTTGTCAAACGCTAGCTTTTGCTTATCCGTCGTCTCTTCGATATAACATCTGGAAGGAGCTTCTACTCCGGCCCGAGAATGACATCGGGGACATCCTCGGGCTGTCCACTAGATAGTTCAGATAGTTCCAGAAGACATACCGTCATCATCAGAGGGATCGTGAGAAAATTCTTAGTCCGGATCCAAACGCTATTCATAATTTAATTAATTTTTTCTAAAAAATCTAATATGTATAGGTAAATATGAAGTATATAAGTGCCTTATTTTAAGTAATGTTTTATAATATATATATATACATTCTATCAAATGGCATAATATAACAATTCGAATAACTGCCAGACCAATGGCCACTGCTGCTGAGGTTTTATTTTTTTAATAAAAAAAAAAGTAAATAAATAAATATTTGTCTTGGTCGAAAACTTTAGTTTATTTAATATACCTGTTTTATCTACTATATACACCAATAAATCTATAAAAGTTAAATAGACCTTTTATACTTAGTTATTGATATCTTTATTGATTGTCGAAATATTATATCACCAATAGTACCAATAGTGGATATTTTCTTTGGATCATAATATTATGCACACGCATTTTCTTAAAAACCGTTAAAATGTTAATTTTTAGTTATTTTTTCGAGATATTTCCTTGATTTGAAAACCAATTTGTTGTTGTTAATATAATAACAGTGTCGAAGTTATAAAATAAATATAAACGGTCCGGCTTAAGTAGTTCTCGGCGATTCTTCATTTTCCAACCCATAAACTTAATGATTGATTGAAAACAAAAAATAAAAAGTTTCGTAATATATATAAATGAAAAACAAAAATTTTCGTTTTGATTCGAAATTGCATAACCTATATTCACTTTTAAATGCAAGGTGGGTCATCAACGTTTTCAAATAACCATAAAACAGGCAAACCAGAAGTACGATAGCCTACGCCTTGAACTCTGTACAATATAATATTGACATCAATGATCAAAGTTTCAAATCATAAACATAATAATTTGTTACAATTGAAAAGTACATGACTGTGCACAAATACATATTATTTCGTAACTTAAATAACATTATAGGTATAGGTATTATTATGCTATATAACAACTGAAATAATACTTTCGGTATTTTCGTTTACCTATAGTTATAATAATAAAATTCAAACATATATTTAATAAACAGCGATATAATGGTTTCTTATTATCAATGGGTTCGGCTTAGAAGACAGAACAATTATTGCGTTTGCATACAATATACTTGTATTTACTTATTTCTCGCTGAATAACAATCATAGCGCAATAAAGGAGTTATGCGGCCAAATTGTTATACGAACGAAATCCGAATTACTATTATTATTATGCCACTAATACAAAACAAGAACAATGCTCGAGGTTTCCATAAATTTAAACAACAAAAAAAGGGTGGCGAGTAGTTTTTGGTTCGGTTTTCATTGTGAATTGTGAAATAAATTATGACAGTATGATTATGATAATTTTACTCTTTCAATGTGAATATATAGTTTTCAAGAGTAGGTTGATACTTTCAGTAGGTACATCGTTTCATTTTTAAGTCGAAAAGTTATAGCAGCGACGATGAATCAAAATAATAAAACAAATATCAACAGTGTGCGAGCGGGGAAAAATAAGTAGTGGTGGTTTCTTAAAACAACTTTTTTTATTCAGACGAAATCGTATAAAATGTTATAATACGTGCGCAGTGTTTGCTATAACATTTATTATAATATTTGTGTTAATTTATATGTAGGCGAAATATATTTTCATCACTTTCCAAATTATATGTATTTGATTTGATATTATATCGATTATATTATTTACAATATAATAGGCACAAATAGTATTGACGTCACATTGTCTATTGATAAGACTGACGGTTCAAAACAAACTGTTATCACGGTTCATTCCATAAGAAATACATAGGCCAAAAATAATGTTTGAAAAATTTGATTTTTTTGGTGTTTGTATTTTTTTCTTAAAGTTCTAACTTCTAAAAACGTGTTCTTTACAAGTTTATACATATATACCGACCAAAAATATGAAGCTAAACCATTTTTTTGTCAAAACAAACAATTTGTACTATTTTGTACCATACACATTATACACAAATCATTCAGTTAAGTATTAATTATTAAATATTAATAATATCTTATACTATTGCAATATATTGTATACACTATTTTCCCTCCAATTTATGCATTGTATACAGTTTTTATACTTTTTAACTACCTATACCTATTAAAATATATTTATTTGTTGTTTTTCTTTTTGAGCCATCTACTTGTACCTGTTACACCAACATTATATTTTGGTCATCTGTGTGTCAGTTAGGTGTCACTGGTCAGTTTGTTATTTTTTGTTGGACGTGCATCTGCTCTCCTGTCATGTAAAAAGTTTAATAATTTAAAATTAAAATAACATAACTTGTATCAGTTAATTATATAGGTACCTAGTACCTATATAATATATCACAGATGTAGCCCAAACTTTGCAATCAACATCTTTTGCTGGAAATCTAAAAAATTTGCATATTTCTCTATTGGAAATGTGAGAACACAACGGAACCAACATTGAACCATTTAACATTTTGACACTAAGGTTTAATACAACAACTATTTAACAAATTTAAATTTGAATTAATTATTAACTGAAACGTGTCTATGGTCAGGTCACTTACCTTGAAAAAACTATTCAAATAGTTGGATAACCACTGACCAGTGACACTTAACTGACACACAGATGATCAAAATATAACGTTGGTGTAACAGGACAAGTAGATGGCTCAAAAAGAAAAACAACAAATAAATATATTTTAATAGGTATAGTTAAAAAGTATAAAAATTGTATACATTAGCATAAATTGGAGGGAAAATAGTGTATACAATATATTGCAATAGTATAAGATATTATTAATAGTTAATAATTAATACTTAACTGAATGATTTGTGTATAATGTGTATGGTACAAAATACTACAAATTGTTTGTTTTGACAAAAAAATGGTTTAGCTTCATATTTTTGGTCGGTATATATGTATAAACTTGTAAAGAACACGTTTTTAGGAGTTGGAACTTTAAGAAAAAAATACAAACACCAAAAAAATCAAATTTTTTCAAACATTATTTTCGACCTATGTATTTCTTATGGAATGAACCGTGATAACAGTTTGTTTTGAACCGTTAGTCTTATCAATAGACAATGTGACGTCATACTATTTGTGCCTATATGATATTGTTATTACCAATCGTATCAGTATCGATAATATTAGGTACCTAGGTATATTGATGAGAACAAAATAAATCCCACTACTACATAGGTAGGTTAGATGCGCCAAGGGATTAGCCAAAACGCGTACAATTGAATTAAAGCATTATTGGAAATTAAATATTTGTATGAATATTTAAAACGTTCAATTATTATTATCTACATATTGTTTTCTATTCCGGTACACACTTCTTGAAATAACGTAGTTCAAAGAAATAACTTAATAATAACAAATTTGGTTTTGTTTTTGTGTATATTACAATTCATTTACGTTTACATTCATTTCTCGGGAACGTTAAATAAAAGAAAATATTTTCGTTTTAATTTGAATATATTTAAAAACAAAAACTTTATATAAAAATTGCACTGTAAATTATTTATTATTTATATTTTAGTAGTTCAGATAAAATTTGTATACTTTCGAAGTACTACTGTTGCAGTAATATAGTAAAATATTATGCTTTTTGTACCGTTAAATGTTAAGTGATGCTGAACGGGTATTTTTATTTGCAATACTTATTTAGTATAAGACTTGCATGTTGCTTGTATTTTTTTCACGGTTTAGTATATGGGTTTATTCTTTTTTTAAAGAAAAATACAAAATTAAAAAAAAAATGTATATATAAATCAAAATCTCTTAAATATTTATTTTATAATGCTCTATATATATTAGGGTGGCCCTTCGTCAAATAGGTGATTTTATTTTATAACATTTTTTTCAGTCTTACCCCCTAATTTGGTTCCAATATATATAAAAACTATGTGTACAAAATTTCATGTCGACAGGTTAAGTTTAACCCGTGCCCCTGGGTCCTTAAAGTTCGAAAGCACTATTTTATTCAAATAACCACGTTTTTTTTTAATGTTTTATTTATATCTCGTTTCAACTCACTCATATATAAATATGTGTAGGACATTATTTATAGTAAATTAAATTTTCTATAATTCTTGTTCTATATAGTTTTTTGATTAACATAATATTTTTATATATAATTAATTATGAAACATACAAGTTTATAAAATGTATAAAACGTAATTTAATAACGTGACAATTTAACAAGATTACAAAATATCTAGCATCATTATATTATTACATTTGTAACTGATTGAATTTATTATCTGAGATAAGCAAACAGCATTTAATAATTTAATAATTTGATTTGATTATCTTTTTATTATCTTTTAATGATTCGAAACAGTTTTAAAAATAGATTACTCCATAAAACTGATAGTAAATACTAACATATTTGTATGTAATCTGACGGTCGATTAGTATACTGCGGACCACGATAGATAGCAAAACAAAATATTACACATATTTTTTTATCATGGCTTCAACATCTACTTCAAATATTATTCTTCGTGAGCAAGATAAAATTTTTTTAATTGGTAGTACTTGCAACCAAATTATTGGTAGTAAATTACCGTCAAAAAGACAGGCGTTACGTGTACTTTTTTTTAATATGCGTAAAGTAAAACTCAACTTACACGAAAGTGCGAAACTTGTTATCCAAGAAATAGTTGTATTTTGGCAAAAAGCTCGCATTCCAATAATGATATTTTATACTTTCCTTGCAGGCATCACATTTACGAAATTATACTTAGATCGGCATTTGAAGTAAACTTTGTGGTTACGTCTGGTCCAGATATTCAAATTTTTAAACGTTTTCAACAATTTTGGCCAAAAGTTAATATCAATAATTATAATACTGGATTAGAAGATTTAATTGTCAGTGAAAAATTAAATGATATAACTAATGTTATGTTATTATTTTACATGGACCAATTACGCAAACCTCACAACAGAGACGACTACAGAGAATTGTTGGAATTAGCTGTAATATTTCTTGGTGGTACCCCTACTCGTGGTATATCTTTTAAGTATCCAGGTGCAATGCACCACGCCCGTTGGATGTCTAAGGCCATTTATTCTCTAAAAATATTTATATTTCGTAAGCAATTTAAATTAAAAAAAAATGAAGAAGATTCAATTCGTTCAATTTGTATTTTTCTTATTCGATTGTATATTAAGGCATGGTTTTGTGCACCTATTGCCTCTTTAGCTCCATTTCAAGACTTACAATTTTTGAAAAGTCTCGTCGATTATGAAAATATACATAAAAAAATTTCTCAATCAACATTAAAAAAACTATGTGGACACTTGTGGTATTTAGCACCTGAAACAGTAGCATTGGCATTTTTTGATACTAATTTAACAATTGAAACAAAAATTAAAATGGTAGATTCTATAAAACTAAATAATTTAACTTCTGAAATTAATAAACGAATCATTGTTTCACCAAATGAAGTAACTCAAATCATGAAGAAAGAAATATATGATTTTATTTACGTTGAATCTACATCATTTTTTTCACGATTTGGAATATCAACATCATTCTTGGAGCAACATCCATCAATGTGGGATGAAAATGTAGACTTTCAAAAAGGTCTTGAAATTGTAAATACATTTCGTGTTACAAATGATACGGCAGAAAGAGGGGTAAAGCTCATGGAGGAGTATAATAAGGTCTTAACAAAAAATGAAGAGCAAAAACAATACGTGCTTCAAGTTGTCGAAGATTATCGCCGAAAATACCCAAACAGTTTAAAAACGACGGTTTTAAACCCATTTTAATTATTTTTCTTTGTATGCTATAAAATATAAATATTAAACAAATTAATTCATCCATAAAACCAATGAGGCTCTTTTTTAATAATAATTAAATGTATATTATATATAATACCTACGTTTTGTAATAATATTGTTTAAATGTCACATTATTTATAAACTTTTATGTTTCATAATTAAATATATATAAAAATATTATGTTAATCAAAAAACTACATAGAACAAGAATTATAGAAAATTTAATTTACTATAAATAATGTCCTACACATATTTATATATGAGTGAGTTGAAACAAGATATAAATAAAATATTAAAAAAAAACGTGGTTATTTGAATAAAATAGTGCTTTCGAACTTTAAGGACCCAGGGGCACGGGTTAAACTTAACCTAACGACATGAAATTTTGTACACATAGTTTTTATATATATTGGAACCAAATTAGGGGGTAAGACTGAAAAAAATCCAATATCGTAAAATAAGGGCCACCCTAATATATATATATATATATATATATATATGATAATGGAAAATACTTTATAACTTTCAGAATATATGTCGACCTATGTCGAACCTAAACTTATTATTAAAATAGTTTTTTATGCCTTGTAAGTATTTTTAAAACAAAATATTATACCTACTAAAAATATTTGTTATTATTATTTTTGTTTAGTTGCTCTCAGAGTATAACTTTCATAATAAGATCATACAAGATCTTATATAACTTCACTGGTCCAGAAATATTTGCGACTCTTTATAAATATGACGAATGGCATCGAAGTGCTGTCGCGATGAATGGTTTCTGTCTTTTCGATAAGTTTAAAGTGTAATATATAGCATAAAGTATAGATACTTTTATGTATTACAGTTAAACGTACAGGTAAGTTTGCGTATAATTTCGAGGTCGTTTGATAATTCACCCTTCTTGGCTGGTAGCCTATTTGATTTTTTTTCAAAGAGCTGGCTGATTTAAGCTTACTGCAAATGCATCGAAGATAAGGTACGCTCTTTGGAAATTTGTATTTTGAAAATTGACTATATAGTATATTATTATACCAATGTTTAGTTAATTTATTACAACAAGTACCTAATATAGGCAATAATAATAATAATAATAATAATAATAATATAGTACACATATTTAAATTAGTGCATTGTGTAATACGATATTTAATAGTTTTAATATTTTTAATTAGTGTAACAGAAAATTATAGAAAATATTCATCATACGTATTTGAATTTTTAATTATAATGTTTTTAAATGTAATTTTTGTAGTAATCAATGAATTTTAATAAAATATTAATTAAATAAAAAAAATAAGTAGTATATTTGAAGTAAAAATAATTTTACCTTACAACTTTTTATATTTTCTTATAGTAAGTTCTTTTTTGGCGTCACTCTGAGCCAGTCTGAGGTACAAAATACAAACTATATAATGTATACACATTTTTTAGGTAAATCGGTTTGTTTTACATTATGTTTTAAATGAACATTGCCATAACTATGACCTTCAAATTGTGATTGTTTATTAGCTGCTTGTGTCACAACTCCAAACTATATTATATTATGTACCTACTTATAATATACGAACTTGTTGTAATAAATAAACCAAAAACGGTTATGTAAAATTATTTTTATTTTGATTATACTCCTTATTTGTTTTATTTAATTAATTAATTGTAATAGAAATAACATTTCAAATAATTACAATTTAAAATTTGAATAGTAAACATGCACTAAAGTTATCTAAAGCCTCGTTATTGCATCAATTTTAGCTCAAAAGACCTTACATTTTGACAAAATTAAAGTTAATTAACGTTGTCTGCAGATATTGATTCTGAAAAAATATTTGAATTCAGTAGAAAAATATTTGTAAATTAAACATTTTCCTTTTTTAATTTTAATTGCGATTTTAAAAGTTCATATTTTAAATTTTTTCAGCTATAGTTCACAATAATACAAGATTTAATTTTTACAAAGTGTTACGTATGCATACCTAGAAAATGTTCTGTAAAGTTCAAATTATTTTCAGAATCAAAATAGGACAACGTAAACTAACTTTAATTTTGTCAAAACTTAAGGTTTTTTGAGCTAAAACTGATGGCAGTAGCGAGGCTATTTAATTTATTTTTACAATAGTTAATAACTATATAATATTAAAATTATTAAATTTATTAATACACAATATGCTATAGTTTATTATTATAATTATCTGTATTCTTCTTTGTAAATAAATAAATTAAATATTGCTATACTATATAATCTATTTTTAATATCCACATTTTCCAAAGAGCTTAACTACCATAGGTCTGTATTCTCTACTCTCTTTGTAATATACGCTTATAAGTCAACCGGCCCTATGAGAAAAATTAAAAGAAAAGTTAAATTGATCAGACGCTTTAAAAGAGATTTAAAAACTCTATTTTAAAAAAGAATAAATTCTCAAACGGGTCTCAATATATATATATATAAATATTTAATTTAAAAATAATTTTAATTTTACCATTAATAATATTTA
The DNA here is from genome assembly GCA_027563435.1 of Nasonovia ribisnigri. Lineage (NCBI taxonomy): Eukaryota > Metazoa > Arthropoda > Insecta > Hemiptera > Aphididae > Nasonovia > Nasonovia ribisnigri. Next base: position 10,595 of record JANEHU010002812.1, on the reverse strand, counting down.
GAGAAATTTAAATAATTTTATAACCAATAAATTCTCATCAGTCCTATTTTTTTTTTGAATATAAAAAAAAGCAAACAATAGCATTTCCAGCTGTGACAATCACTATAATATATATAGAGCAAATGCGATAAAAACATGTAAAAGGGCTACCTTCTATCATCAATAATCAGTAATCTTGTGCTTGAATAGTGTCAGTATACCGGAGTACCTATATAAAAAACATTACAGTGGTCCACTAGTTGGTTTTTTTGGATGATTTCAACGATTATAGTCTATGACAGTGCCATTGATTCTCAACACGGGGTGCAGTTATTTTAGGGTATGTGATTACGTGAAATCGATAAAAATATCAAAGAATGTATTACAATCGTTTTAAATTATTAAAGTATTATTTCTGTATTAAAATATTATGTGTATAAATGTCCCACTTGTCCTTAAATATACACATCGATTATAACAACTGTGTAACGAACAATACCTCAATCTGTTGAAAAATAAGTTTGCATACTCCTTAAATGTTCTAACTAGCACAAAAAATGTATGTAAAAATGGTTTAGCATAATAAACATCTCAGTGTCTCATTATAATTAGCGTTTTCATTATGTATACCTATTTATATATTTAAATATCATAATTAATATTTTTAATTTGTCTGGGTTATATTTTAATTTTAGTTAACAATTACATATTAGTTGTTTGTCCACTAACGACAGGTATCTACTGAAAAAATAAATTTCATGAAAAATTAAATTATTTTATATTTAAATAATATACTCATCATGATAAATTATGACGTTACATAATATTGTACTAGTTTATACAAGAATAATATTGCTAAAGAATTTGTTTCTCAGTAATAATTATTATTTATACATTTTGGACCGTCGAGAAAAATGTTTATTACTTTTTTTTCTCGTTTGTGATTACTCTGGGTACCTAGTGAAAGATCACAGAAATGCGATTTATTTGTACAAGGTTCTTTTGTGTCGAAAGTGCTTGACTCTGGTACACTTGAAAGGTCTAGAAACAAAAAAAAAATCGTCAAAATGAATAAGACGCATTTTACAGTACTGTGCACATTGATAAGGTTACACTACATGTTTTCGGACCCATGATCATCCGTCACATTTGACTCGTTCAACCGTAATATATTTGATAGTGTTAACGCCAACAGTTCTAGCCAAGTCAGTTGGAAAATGCAATTTGCCAAAAACAGAGTCCTCCAGGCCATCCAATTTTCTATAAATTCTTTTCCATCTAGTCAATCATTGATGTCATTTTCAGTTGATTTGCGTGCGCTTGCAAATCAAAATCTTATACATATAATATATACAATATCTTTGTTATATGTATATATATATGATGCAATATGCATAACAAAAAATCAATACTCAGCGAACAATGGTTTATTGATTGTGGACGTAAACATTTATATTCAAATGTTATACTGAATCAAAAAAAAAAGAAGATAATTCGCTTGTGTGTTACTATACCAATTGGTCGTGTACCTATACGTATATAATGTATTTACGTACAAATCGTACAATGAAGGCGTAATATCTGATAGTTAGATTGGCAGCGGTTTTATTCAAACGATCCAGACGATCGCGATGTTAAAAACGTTTTTAATCTAGGGCCACGAAATTACAACTATTCTTCATGCTTACAGTTTCTCAGTGCCATAAAACGTAATATATGTTTACACTAAAGCACTATCATAATCATCAAAATCCACTTATCTCAAATCTTTCTCACAGTATTATCTTTCCTAACAACCGTGACTCGTAAGTATAGATTAAATTTTAATTGGTCGTGCGATCTCTTGAATGAATAAATTAATATATAATAATATTATATTATCCGAAAGTCTACGAGTAAAGTCGTTGGTATGTGAGGTACTCATAAATGATTGTGCTCGGTAAATGAGACATATAATTATGTGTCTGATATCGAGTATATTATAATATGGTTATTTTAATAATAAATAATAATAAAACACTTTATTTATTTCGGTTTTTTTTATGAACGCACATTTTTGCTATTTCAGTGTAAGGTAAAACGAAGGTGCGGAAACGAGGTACACATATTCTTGTTACAGTTTTTTTTGGTTTTTTTTTTTAGTTTACTAGCAGCAGCAGCAGCAGCAGCAGCAGTATAGTCTTATTTCCTCGTCAATTTCATCCTATCTGCGATTTCTATTGTTGGAATAATACACGCTGTCTTCCTGAATTTTTTTTTTACACACTTAGGAGAATTCAGAGTATAGACCTTTTTTTTACACATCAGCTGCAGAATATATTATACAATTTCTCCATGCATTAAACATGAATTTCCCCTTTAAATGGTTACATTGGTATCGTACTCCTCTCCAGTCAGTATATCGGCAACACACGCCCAGTGGATGAAGAAACGACTAAAGCATCCATCTTCGTTTAGATCTCACGTGACACAAATTGGCTCGTTTAGTCAATATACAATATATATATTTATGTATTAAATATTGACCATCAATGATTTTTCTTTCATTAGTAACACGCGTTTTGGGATAAAGACGATTATTTTTGGAAAATTGATTTTAGGAGTTGCCTATTTATACGAATAAAAATACGGAAAAAATGTCGTAGAATATTTTATTTTTTTACTTTGTATAATATGTTATACTAATGGATTCGATACTACATTGACGAAGTATAAATTATTTAAATTATAAAAATGAACTAAGGGAAAAAAAAGTTTTACAAAGCTAGATCCTTAGAAAGATAAAAACCGGGGAAGTCACTCATATACTGGTGCAACTAAATACCTAGTAGATCAATATAACATATTAAGATAAACTTATATGAATAATTTTGTACCAAATGTTCAAGTTAGCTACACAAATTGAAGACCAGATGAATTTAAACTAAAAATTTATTTGAAAATTTTCGTGATAATGTCAAAAATTTTACTCTGTGATTATATGAGCATAAAAAAAAGTTCTTACTATGCATTTTTGATATTTTAAATTACTACAAATATAATTTGTCAGGGATCTTCTAATACATTTTAATATTTTACATTGGAATACATTTTGATATTTTACATTGTAATACATTTTACATGTTTTAATTGAGCACTCTTACTGCTCCAAAAGGCGCTGGACAAAACAAAAAAATTAAACCAAACAATCTTCGTTGTAAAACCATCACTCGGCTCAGAATCTGAATCGATGATAGTGGAATTCAAATAATTCAGCAAAACCATACCAAAAAGAATATAAAACTCAAAGGTAGTTTATAAAAGAAAATGCAGTCTAGGATTAATAACATCGAGTAAGTGCTTATAAAAAGTGTAATAATAAGTATAAGTATAATGTACATTTTAGATTCTGAGCGGAGCGATGAATGTATTGGTTTTACAATGATGTGTGTTTTTTATTTTTATTTTTATTTTTTTTTAATTTTTTTTGTGTCTGTCATCACATTTTGGGACAGTAAAAGTGCTTAGATTTTCTTCAATAGTACCTTTTCTGATAGGAAAGTGAATCTAGTTGGTACTTTGGGGGGTCAAAAGTAAACATTTTCCAGTAGTTTTCAAAAGTACCGTGAAAAATAAATGGAAAATTAAGGAAAAACGGGAATTTTTACGCAACATTGATTTTCGATAAAATCGATTTTGGTTTTTGGTGTAAGTCTAAAAAAAATGACGGTAAATACATGAAATTTTTACTGAATGTTTATATAAGTAGTTTCTATATACCATACCGTTTTTAAAATATTTTGACTTATTTTGAGCTGTTTACAGACATTTTAAATTTCCAATCTTTTTGGTTTTTTTTTTTTTTAAAATCAATAACATTTTATTTATTCGTTAAAAATTCTTGAAAATGTAATAGAATGCTCCTAATATATTGTTTCAAAGGCACATGAAAAATATTAAAAATCTGTAGTCACAATTTTTTTTTCTAAGCATTTAAAGTTGAAATTTTGACAAAATACGTAAAATGACGAAAATTTGCAAATTATTTAGAGTTAGAAATTCATAAAAATTTTTCTTTTTAAATCTATGGTTTTAAATTTTAACACAAGATTTAACGTAAGTTTTTCTACTTTTATCAAAAATAAAATATCTAAAAGCAATTAAAAATAAATTTTTATGAGTGTTTTAAGTTCATAATTTTACAACATAGGATATTCACTCGATTTCTCATGTAGCGTTTTTCTTATTTGGTTGTAATTCAAAAACGAATAATTGTAGATGCATGAAAATTTCACTAAATGTTTATATTCTCATTTTCTATACACCATTCAATTTTGAAAATATTTTATTTGTTTTGAGCTGTTTACAGACATTTTTAGTTTTCAATTTTTTTAGTTTTTTTTTTTATAATTGTCAATAAAATTTTATTTGGTGGGCCAAAAAGTCTGAAAATTTAATACAAGCTTTTTATATATTGTTACAATATCAGTTGAAAAATTTTAAAAATACATAGGCACGATTTTTTTTTATAAGCATTTAAAGTTCGAATTTTGACAAAATTTGTCAAAATCTCGAAAATTATAAATCATTGTAATTAAAAATTATAAAATGTTCAGTTTTTATAACTAAGTGTTGAAAATTTAAACAAAAATTCTCATAAATAAATCATACTGTAACCAAAAAATCTAAAAAATATATCAACACATTTATTTTTTACAGACATTTTAATTTCAAATTTAGACAAAATTTCATATTTAAACCAAGAATAATGATTTTAGTTATTTTGATATAATTTAAAAATATTATTTGTTGGTATATGAAACTTTTAGAATATATTGTTATATTTTATATACACGCAATGGCATTTTAAAATATAATTTTTTTGAGAAAAATGAATTTAACCAACTATAGTAAATACTAATGACTATAATACTAAAATTAATTAGTTTATTCACAATAATATCATCAAATACATTTAGACTTAGTAAGATATTATAGACTGACTGACCGTCTTCCCTCAGAATCGTTTTTCTTATTCAATGATATTATATCATTGGATTAAATTATTAAAATCTAACACAATCCATTACAGTGACTCACTTGTAACCTACTGTACAGCAGAGCGACATACACTTACCCGCCCTTTTATTTTTTTATATTTTTTTTTTATTTTTTTAGATTCTGAGCGGAGCGATGAATGTATTGGTTTTACAATGATGTGTGTTTTTTTTTTTATTTTTTTTTTATTTTTGTGTCTGTCATCACGTTTTAGGACAGAAAAAATGCTTCGATTTTCTTCAATAGTACCTTTTTCTGATAGGAAAGTGAATCTAGTTGGTACTTTGGGGGGTCAAAAGTTAAAATTTCCCAGTAGTTTTCATGAGCGCCTGGAAAACAAATGAAAAATTTTGGGAAAAACGGGAATTTTTACGGAAAACCAATTTTCGACAAAATTGATTTTGGTTTTTGGTATAACTCTAAAAGAAATGACTGTAGAGACATGAAATTTTGACCGAATGTTTATATAAGCATTTTCTACACACCATATCATTTTCAAAATATTCTGTCTTATTTTGAGCTGTTAACGGACATTTTCAGTTTCCAATTTTTTTAGTTTTTTTTTCTATAAATGTTAATAAAATTTTATTTGTTGTTTAAAAAATCTTGAAAATTTAATAGTAGGCTTCTAATATAAAGCTTCAAAGTCAGATGAAAAATATTAAAAATCCGTAGTCATAATTTTTATTTATATGTAATCAAAGTTCAAATTTTAACAAAATACGTAAAAATGACGAAAATGTGCAATTTATTTTGAGTTAGAAATTCATAAAAATTTTCTTTTTAAATCTAAGATTTGAAAATGTAATACAAGATTCCTCATAAGTTTGCCTAATTTTATCAATAATAAAAAGTTTATAAGCAAGTCATAATAATTTTTACATTTCTTGGCGTAGCGATTTTCTTATTTTGCTGCAATTCAAAAACAAATAACTGTAGATGCATGAAAATTTCACTGAATGTTTATATACGCATTTGCCATTTTCTATACACCATCTAATTTTTAATATATTTTGACTGTTTTTCAGCTTTTTACGGACGATTTCAGTTTTCAAATTTTTTAGTCTTTTTTTTCTATTAATATCAATTACATTTTATTTGTTGGGCCAAAAATAATGAAAATTTAATACAAGGCTCCTGATATATTATTACAATAGCAATTGAAAAATATTAAAAATACATAGGCACACATTTTTTTATAATCATTTAAAGTTCGAATTTTGACAAAATTTATCAAAATCTCGAAAATTATCAATCATTGTAATTAAACAATTATAAATGTTCAGTTTTCTTAACTAAGGATTGAAAATTTAAAATAAAGATTGTAATAAATAGTACATACTGTATTCAAAAATCTAAAAAATATTTAAACACAGTTATTTTTTATAGACATTTTAAGTTCAAATTTGGACGGAATTACATATTAAAATCAACTTTAACGAGTAAAAGTATATATTATAATATTTTTATAGCATCACTGATAATTTTAGGTTAATAATTAAATAATATGAATAATATTAATTCAACTTAGCAGCTACCTACCGTATAATAACAATATCAATATAATTTAAAATATCCTAGACTGACATACCGTCTCCGCTCAGAATCGTTTTTCGTATACAATGATATTATATCATTGAATTCAAATTTAATACCATCCATTATACAGTGATCTACTTCTAACCTACTGTACAGCGGAGCGACATCCACTCGACTCCCTTTTTCTATTTACCATTATTTAATTTACTAGTTTCTATAATAAATATTATTTTCTCTTTAATAACGTTAGTGCAGACGTATTTTCAGAGCTCTTGTAATGTTCACAGATGTCATGTATCTTTTCTGATTGTGGTTTCAATGTTATCACCTTGGAAGGTTCTTACAATAATTGTATTAATCAATTTGGGTTGAATTAATTAGACACAACTTGCTAATGTGGATTATACTTGTCCCATTTATGTTTACAGACTACAATTTGCTATCCAAGTCAGAAATTCGCATTTAATACAGTTAGGCATTATGAATTCGTTTTCCTTTCAAATAAATAACTAGTCTGGTAGGTAGTTTGATTTAGTCTCAAACATTGTGGATGTTTTCAGTAGCAAACTATGTATCAGTTTTTTCTTAATAATTAGGAAAACCTAACAAAAAAATATGAAAAACGAAAATATTTTTGCAACACTTTTTTGGCATTATTGACAAAATCGATTTTATTTCTCAGTTCTAATTAAAAAAGGGATAAATTTGGGGACTTGAAATTTTTACTAAATATTTATACTTTCATTTTTTTGGAAAAATATATTAAAAACAATATTTTGGTTGTTTTTGATTAATTTATAGACTTTTGAAATGTTCGACTTTTTTCAATTTATGTTGATAAAGTTTGTTTCTATGATAAAAAACTTGATGTATATTAAATGTTTCTCCTAATTTGTTTTTAAAACAATAGAAATACCAACAATTTATAGTCGATATTTTTTTTTATATTTGTTTAAAGTTAAAGTTGTATAATTATATGATATATGAAGTTAGATTTTGTAAAATAAGTGAAATAATGTTTTTTTTATCAAATCATTTAAGTTATTTTGTTGTAAATCAAAACAAATTAATTGTTATAGAGACTTTCAAATTTTTGCAATTACAATAATATGTTATTATTTTCTGTACAGAATAACATTTTTAAAATATTTAGACTAAAATAAGCTAAATTTATGACTTCACTTAACAGTTATAAATAGTTTAAGTATTTTATATATGAGCTATGAATGTATTGATTTTACAATGATGTGTGTTTTTTTTATTCTATTTAATTATTTATTTATTTATTTTTGTCTCTGTCACACCGTTAGGGGCAGTAAAACGGTTTCGATTTTCTTCAACAGTATCTTGTTCTATGGGAAAGTGAATCTAGTTGGTGCATTCGGGTGGTCAAAGTTTAAAGTTCCCAATAGTTTGCAAAACAGCAAGGAAAAATAAGAAAAAAACGGTTAGGTTATTTTTGCACAAAAAAAGGTTTTCGACAAAATCGATTTCGTTTTTTGGTGTTACTAAAAAAAAAAAAATATCCGTAGATAAATGAAATTTTTACTGAATGTTTATATTTGAATTTTTTACACACGATACAATTTTCTTAATATTTTGATTTGTTTTAAGCTGTTTGTAGACATTTTAAATTTTCAATCTGTTTAGTTTTTTTCTTCTATAAATGTCAATAAAATTTTATTTGTTAGGTCAAAAAGAGTGATATATTGCAACAATAGCAGTTGAACAATTTTAAAAATACATAGGCACTAATTTTTTTTATAAGCATTTAAAGTTCAATCTTTGACAAAATTTATCAAACTTAAAATTTAAAAACGAATTTGTAGTTAAAAATTTATAAAACATTCAAATTTTATAGCTAAGGATTGAAAATTCAAATCAAGATTCCATGCACCGTAAATAGATAAATAAATTACTTTACTCACAATAATACCATCAAATATACTTAGTAATATATCATAGGCTGACTGACGGTCTTCGCTCAGAATCGTTTTTCGTATAAAATGATATTATTATACCATTGAATTCAAATTTATCACCATCCATTGTAGTGACCCACTTATAACCTACTGTACAGCAGAGTGACGTCTACTTGCCCACATTTCTAGGCTTGCTGTTATCTTAAAACCAAGAGAACCTTTTTTTTATTTGATTAATTAATTGTTTCAACGTACTAAATTTGTTTACAAAGTTATTTTATAATTTCATATTACGTTAGGGGTGTTTTTAAACACAAATTTACCGAGAAAATAACTGTTTAGTGATAAAAGAATCATATTGTTCAATGTTTACGGACTTTGTTAATATAATATATTTAATGATTCCCATTGTTGATATAATATATTGAGAAACTTTGATTGATGCTCTAAAGTGAACTGTAAAAATTTGTTAGAACCACTACGAGTACCTACAACCATTTTATTCAAATAGTTTAATTTATATTACAAAAAATAAAATTCAAAACTGTAACATTACCCAACTTAAACTTAGTGCAATTTCTTCGTCTCATTCCAAACCTAAATATTAACGTAAAATAGTGATCATAGCGAATATCGTAGAACTGCCATAATATAAAATATTTATTTCACATGCTTATATGGTAATGTACAGCATTCATCAGAAAACATCATAATATATTTTTGCATGACATTGGTCAACCATGTATGAGTAATGTTTTTTTCTTCTGAATGACTCTGTATAATTAGGCATACATGATACACCTACATTTCAGAATTATCAACCCTTTCAGTCCAATAAATTTTTACTAAATGTGGATTCACATATGTTACAACAAAAACAGTTTTACATTTCAACGTTTCATAACACATATGTAAATCAACAGCAGCTGTAAAACAAACACTTTTATGAATAACAAAAGTCTACATAATTTTCTCAAAATAATATTAAAACTAAGTTTCAGTAATTTTTATTCAATTTAAAAAGAGTTAAAAGTATAACTTTGGCGGTGCTTTTGCTAAATTTCAAAAATAAAAATAAGCTCCATTATATAATTGAAAACAATAAACCATTTATTTAACAACATTTTTGTGAAAGGAAATAAATATTATCATTTTAAATTATAAATTATACTAACTTTTAAATTAGGTAGGATCAGAACTTTTTATAGCGAACAAATCTAAGGTTGAATTTAAATCAAAAAATGCACAACGATAAGAATTATGTCCATAGGTGTAAATTATTGAAATTTGTTTAACATTTTTATTAAGTAGTTATTAGAATTATTTATAAATTCATCATAGTTGATTATTTACGTAATAACAACTGTTTTTTTTTTTTATTGATCTTAAGTCCGGCAACTATGGCCATTAGTTGTTTGTAGGAGGTGGTGGGCTGGATGGGAACACGTGTGTGTATGTGTGGTAAGGATTTGCGTCACTAACCGGCAGGTGCTTGCACTCATAACATGTTTCGTGACTGGAATGCAACCACGGTGCTACACCAAGCCGTAAATAATTATATAGAAATACTTTTCGACAATTAATATTGTTAATCAATTCTTATTCTTAGCTAGTATTTGACCCAAATCTTTTACTCTGCTAAAGAAACACTAACATTAAAATGCTGAATTTTAAACTTTTAATCTTTTATAGATCTAAAAATAACGTATTTGATTAGGATAATAGGAGAGCATATTATTTTATTGTTTTTTGGCTGGAGCGCTTATGGAAGAATTTTCTGGTAATTTATGATGGGCATATTGATTTAAAAATTATACTCGCATCATTAAGTTATTTTGAAGACAATCTGTATGTAGTGTTATAAGAAACGTTAGATGTCATTAACAAAATATTTATTTCATTATAAATTGTTACTAATCGATAACATCATGAAAATGTGTCAAATAGAATATTAATTTTACACGAGTTTACTAGGTGTCAAAAATTAATATTATGGACTTAAATGTCTAAGGGGATCTTAAAATTAATATATTGGTTACCTCCATAGTACATACATCGGTGCTGTTGACTATAAACTCTAAAAATAAAAATACTTTTTCGTAGTTGTACTTACCTGTA
>JANEHU010002811.1:0-94714 GCA_027563435.1 Nasonovia ribisnigri | reverse complement strand
TTAAATTATAAAGACTCAAATAAAATATATAATTCAATAATTGTTATCTTGTCTTTTAATTTATTATTAAAATATACTAAATATTTGTAAAAATTATTATTTAAACAGCAATGACAATTATTGACAAATATAAAAATTACGGTTTTAGTATTTATTTATATAACATTTAAACACGTGGATTTTATTAGTTATTACATTATTATTATTTATCTATTCTGTGGTTATTATAAACAGTTATATCGCACATACCTATTCGGAAAAAAATGAAATTTGATAAATAACTTTATATAACATTAAATCAAATATTACGGAACCTACCTACCAAGTTATTTTGTAACGCTATTGATCATCATTGATTTTAAATTACCTAAATACAATAGAGGTTATTGTAAATCATTTGATTGAATTCATTACGGGTATAAACTATAAAGCGTAGATAACACAGAAAAATAGAAAATACTTTAAGACTTAATATTTACAATTATAATTTATCGGTATTGTAATCCACGTTCAATATTCAATATATTTATAAATGTTAAAAAATTATAAAATGTTTGGGAGAACTTCTGTTCAAAAATACATCGTTTACCACGTTTATATGTACCTAGTCGTTAATACCTATGCGTTAGATTAAGTTAATTCGGGTATTAGGCTAATGCTCGTTTAATATTTAATACGATTGATGAAATTGAATTAATTCTAATGCACATTAACGATTGAAAGCAAACATTAAAACGTCCGGGAGTTGCTAAAAAATAAAAAATAAATTACTGATCCCTCGTTTCGTTCGGGATCTAAAATTGTTTTAACTTTTAGCCTAAAGCCTTTAAAGGTTTCATTATTATGTATATTATGTATAGGATAGTGCAAGGTATGCAAAGTGGACCTAAATTAACTGACTGGATTATGGCACTTTAAATTTGATTTATCGTGTTGAAGAATGATGTTTACTAATAGCGTTTTTGTGTACATACGTATTACTATAGGTTCATATATCAATATCATATTATAGTAGCGCATGCGATGTAGAGGACCATTCTTTTTAATGGTAGAACATTTTTCGAATAAATCATTTTTGGGCTATTTCACTTTTTAATGAGCATTATTAATGGATATATATATGTATATACTAAGAATATTTAAGACGAAAAAAAAGAGAGGAAGACTGAGTTGGTAGCATATCAATGTATTTACCTGCAGTGGGAGCACAGAATCCTAATTACAACCGGGGCCTAAATAACGTAGGAATGATGTTACTACCCTTTTTTTAAATATTAAATCATCATATACAGGTGCAGGTTGTTGTACCTATTCATGTATAAAAAAATATTAAAATGTAAGAATGATATGTTCGTCATTTATGTAACAGTGTAGCCGCTTAAATATATTTGTTCAATTTATTGTAATATTATTCATAGCGAGGGAATAAAAATAAATAGAATAGGTATTACGTAGTTTAGGTTGACAATTTAATAATTCATAATATGGAAATTTAACTTCTATTACAAAAATTTTGTAGTAAAAGACACGTATGAAATGCAATATAATTCTATACGTAATAGAGTTTATAAAGGTACCTATATGTTAACATTTTATATGGTTTTAAAACGAATTGAAAATTGTATACTGATATACGGTAATATCCTTTATAGGAATTTAATGAAAATGTTTGTTGATATTGATATTTTAAAATATAAGTCAAACAAATTTTTTTTTCTAAGTAAAAGAGAATACAAATATAATAATTTATTTTCAATAATGATTAATGGGGATAAATATAGGGGGAAATCAATTTAGTTGTAAATTGTAATTATATTCTTAATGACTAAAGTAATTATTAGTTTAAAAAAAAAAAAATTGATATTTATGTCTGGAGGATAAGATATACCTACTAATTGTAACGGTTTAAAGACTACTTTATACCTGCAAGATTGTTATTAAATATTAACATTATTTATAATATTAACATTTAAAGTAGGATTAAATAAATTATTAATGGTTCTGTTCGTTAAGTTTTTAATACTTACAACTAACAGTAAGTCAATTAGAACTAAATATTTGAATATGTTTTATTTTTTACTTAAATTAAGTAGCAGTATTATACATACTAAGCTCTTTTTAATACATTGACTATTTTAGAACCGTTACTGAAGAAATGACAGACTATAATGACATTGAGTACGGTAGTACTATTTTATGTACTCCTTCTAACCTCGTTCGGGATTCAGTTTTTTTTTTCTTGGATAGTAGTATGCATTTATTTTTTCTTCTACAATGTATTACATTAAAACGCCACCCAGTATGGGTAGTATTACAGTCATCTATCAATTCGTTCGTCGTTAAAGAAATAGCGAAATATACATAGGTATTAAAACAGTTTGATTTTAGTACTCAGATTTAAATACTTAATGATGATAATAATATTTAAGTTTATAGGTAGGTATTACTAGATAGGTATTAACAAATAATATCAATGTATAATATATATAATACAAGTTATTAAATTTTTTTTTAATATTAAATAGTTACCTATAACGGTTGTATTTAAAATGATATGCAAATAAATCTTACCAAAATACGATTGAAGATCCTTGTTTTCTTATTTTTGGATTTGTAAGGGAACTAAGAAGTTTCTAATATACTATATTATATTGGTTTGAATCTATAACAATGATATATTATACTTTTTAATTTTTTTTTTGTATTTTATTTAGGATCACTAGCGATGGTTATGTATTTATGTAGAATGAACGTCTTAAAATTCATATAAATCTTTCTCTAGCGGTTGAAAATTAGACACACATTATGGTAATTTAGAAATAAAGTATTACAATTTTCTGGGTAAAAAAATTACGTAAAATTGAAAAAAAAAAGAAAGGATTGGAACGAAAACTATTTTGACTATTTTGTAGTCATTCAGAATAAATAACTATATAATTATAAATAATATATAGTTATAGTTATTACAAACTAATATTGAAATCGAGTTCATTAATATTAAAATTAACCAAATGGTTCATAAAAGTGTAGTTGTTTATTTAATTAAAAATATTTAAAGGTTAAAATAATTTGATGAAACTTCAAATGTTCAACCATCAAACTTACGTGTATACTTTTGTGGCCCATTTTTCCACGTTAATAGTTAATAAATGATGTCCCAGGTGAATTAACTAATTTGAAGTGACAGGAAAATGGAAAATCCATTACCTTATTACTTTATGTATAGGAGTAGCTAGGTACTATCCAATTCCCACGAGACATTTATTTCCCAATAATAATGTTTATGACGAGTTAACAGTTCTAAGTTGTAATATTTTATTTATTTGTTCAGTTGTTTACTATTAATGGGCTTAAATTAATAATAGTCTCTTTGATTGTATAAGAAAGCACTCCAGACACAACTTACTACCCTGCAGCTAGTATCAAAAATACATCTCAATCCAGTGCTATATATTTTATCTTTATTCAAAATAAAAAACAAGGAAATTAGATTTTTTAGGAGATAAGCTCAGCTATACTTAGAATTGTTTTTTTCAAATAGAATGATTTATTATTGCTTTCAAGTTTACAGACATCCGCCCCCATGCAGTAGTATAACTTCCGTATTCCCTTTTTTTTAGGTATTGCATCTTTTACTCCGTGATTTTATATCTTCTATATTTCATTGGTTGTCACGCTTTATAAATGTATACACCTATAATATATTGATCTTATAGTGGTGTCACAATATTAATTCCGCCCTTAAGCCAATCCAAAACAATGGTCTATAATATACTCTGTATACAGGTTTAGAGTTTAAACCTATACAGTATACACTCATAAATCGGTCCTACATGTGTTTTACGCGCAGACTTAGATTATAAAGTGATTTTGTTGTGATAACAAAAATGAAACATAAATAATTTGTTCCATGCCCAGTTATAATTCCTAGCTGTGAGCTGTCTTTATAGGGATTACATGAAATCTTTGGTTTGACAAATGATATATTTTCTCTAGTAGATTAACGCAAAAATGTTCGCTCTCATAATTACTTTTATAATCTATAAAGTAAAGATGACTTTAATTTTTAATATTCATATTTTTATTTTTCATCAGAGCTTTCCGAATACCTACCTCTACTGTTACGAACACAAATATAATATTATGACATAAACAAATTAATACGATTCAAAATTCAAATTGAATAAAAAATAATGTGGGTCTAGTTTCATGATGAGATAGCTGGCATATCCAACGAAGATATAGCAGTAGGTATTATATGGGCCAAAAATATTGAACGGAATACTATGCGGGCAGCACAAAAAAACCTTATCGAAAAAACATTTCAAACAAATTTTTCAGGGAAATTGCGTAGCCACCACGTAGGTAACATACATAATATAATATGAATATCAAAATATATTTCTCTCTGCTCTAACATGCATGCACGAAACATAAACTGTATCTATTTTTAGATTCTAAGCGGAGTGATGAATGTATTGATTTTACAATGATGTGTGTTTTTTTTTGTGTCTGTGTACACGATAATGCTTAGATTTTCAACTTCAGTATCACGTTTGATGGGAAAGTGAATGTAGTTGGTGCATTCGGGAGGTCATTTTTAAAAATTCCCAATAGTTTTCAAAATCGTAAGGAAAAACAAAATCGATTTTGGTTTTTGCTGTAACTAATAACAAATGACCGTATATTCATGAAATGTACACTGGCTATTTATATTAGCATTTTCAATACACGATAAAATTTTCAAAATATTTTAAATTGTTTTGAACAGTTTACGGACTTACTCAGTTTCCTATTTTTTATGTTTTATTTCTATAAATGTCAATTAAATTTTATTTGTTGGTAAAAAAGCTTGAAAATTTAATACAAGGATCCTAATATATTGTTACAATAGTAGTTGAAAAATATTAAAAATAAAATTTTTTGTATAAGCATTTAAAATTCGATTTTTGACAACATTTATCAAATATAAAATTAAAAAAAGGGGTCAAGTGGATGTCGCTCCGCTGTACAGTAGGCTACAAGTAGATCACTGTACTATAATGGATGGTATTAAATTTGAATTCAATGATATATATCATTGTATACGAAAAACGATTCTGAGCGGAGACGGTATGTCAGTCTAGGATATTTTAAATTATATTGATATTGTTATTTTACTGTAGCTGCTAAGTTGAATTAATATTATTCATATTATTTAATCATTAAACTAAAATTATCAGTGATGCTTGAAAAATATTATAATATATACTTTTACTCGTTAAAATTGATTTTAATATGTAATTTCGTCCAAATTTAAACTTAAAATGTCTGTAAAAAATAACTGTGTTTGTATATTTTTTAGATTTTTTGTTTACAGTATGTGCTATTTATTAGAATATTTGTTTTAAATAATAAATTTTCAATCCTTAGTTATAAAAACTGACCATTTTATAATTGTTTAATTACAATAATTTATAATTTTCGAGATTTTGATGAATTTGGTCAAAATTTGAACTTTAAATGTTTTATAAAAAAAAATTGTGCCTATGTATTTTTAATATTTTTCAACTGATATTGTATTAATATATCAGGACCCTTGTATTAATACACTTTTTGGCCCAACAGATAAAACTTTATTGATATTTATTGAAAATAAAACTAAAAAAATTGAAAACTGAAAATATCCGTAAACAGCTTAAAAAGATTCAAAATATATTCAAAATTAGATGGTGTATAGAAAATGCTTGTATAAACATTCAGTGAAATTTTCATGCATCTACAGTTATTTGTGTTTGAATTGCAACAAAATAAGAAAATCGCTACATGAGAAATCGAGTGAATATCGAATCTTGTACAAATTTGAACTTAAAATGCTCATAAAAATTTATTATGACTTGCTTATAAATTTTTTTTTATTGATAAAATTAGGCAAACTTATGAGGAATCTTGTATTACATTTTCAAACCTTAGATATAAAAAGAAAATTTTTATGAATTTCTAACTCAAAATAAATTGCACATTTTTGTCATTTTTACGTATTTTGTCAAAATTTGAACTTTGATTACCTATAAAAAAAATTGTGACTACGGATTTTTAATATTTTTCATCTGCCTTTGAAACTATATATTAGAAGCCTACTATTAAATTTTCAAGATTTTTTACCCAACAAATAAAATTTTATTGACATTTATAGAAAAAAAAACTAAAAAAATTGGAAACTGAAAATGTCCGTTAACAGCTCAAAATAAGTCAGAATATTTTGAAAATGATATGGTGTGTAGAAAATGCTTATATAAACATTCGGTCAAAATTTCATGTCTCTACGGTCATTTCTTTTAGAGTTATACCAAAAACCAAAATCGATTTTGTCGAAAATTGGTTTTCCGTAAAAATTCCCGTTTTTCCCTTAATTTTTCATTTGTTTTTCACGGCGCTCATGAAAACTACTGGGAAATTTTGACTTTTGACACCCCAAAGTACCAACTAGATTCACTTTCCTATCAGAAAAGGTACTATTGAAGTAAATCGAAGCATTTTTACTGTCCTAAAAGGTGATGACAGACACAAAAATAAAAAAATAAAACACACATCATTGTAAAATCAATACATTTATCGCTCCGCTCAGAATCTAAAATTATTTTGTAGTTAAAAATTGATAAAATCTTCAACTTTTATAGCTAAGGATTGAAAATTTAAAACAAGGTTCCACGTAAGTAGGTTATTCTGTAACTAAAAATCTCAAAAATATAAACACACGGGTTTTTTTTAGCTATTTTATGATCAAATTTGGACAAAATTACATATTAAATAACCAAGAATAACGATTTTAGTTACTTTGTTGTAGTTTTATAATATTAATTCAACTTACCGGCTACCTTATTAATAATATGAAATAACAATATAAATATAAAATGAAATATCCACACTAAAAAACCGTCTCAGCTCAGAATCGTTTTTCGTATACAATGATATTATATCATTGAATTCAAATTTAATACCATCCATTATACAATGACAAACTTGTAATCTACTGTACAGCAGAACGACATCCACTTACCCGCCCTTTTTTTTTTTAAATTTATTGTTGCTCTTTATTTTAATTTAATAGATCCTGTTGGCCGCGAGCATTTGACGTGCCTTCAGGTATTGAGTATTTTTATTTATTTTGAATCGATTTTATTTGAGACGAAAGTCCATTATGTTATAGAGGAAATAGTGGGCAAAATATTGAGCCTGTGCAAGCTCATATAGGTAGTACAATTTCAAATAAGAAACAGTATAAACATGGGTGGCCAAACTTTTTTAGATAAAGATCTACTGAGAATATATATTTCGTTTGAGGAGCCATAAAAATACACATAACTATTGTCGACAGCGGTCACCGGGATTTTTATGGGGGCTACTATAAATGTACAATAATAAATTCTAACAAATGGGAATCGTTTTTGAAATCGACCACGTTAGTTCGATTGATCGCTCCTGGTATATAGTCAAACAGTCTATGGAATATTGACAAGTGAATAAAATAATATAGTATAAGTGAGCATAATTTTAAGTTTCATTTTGAAGAAGATTCCAGGACTTTTAAATTGAGCAGTGATTCGAAAACCACGCAACTTTCATAATTTTTTATGTGTTTTGACTTTTGACACATATCCAAAAACGCAGTGCGTATTTTGGATAATAATTACGAGTTGTCTTGCGTTCGCATGACGTGCGTCTATACAACGATCATATAACACAATATATTATACCATAACGGTAGTAGACGCTGAACTGGTGAAGGTTTAATTGATACTGAAAATTACACCACCACATCAATGATGATGTCTGAAGCACTCGCTTTACCTACCTATTCATTAAATTAGTTAACGTTGGTCTATTTGATGTGTAGCAACCAATGCTCTATTAGAACAAATTGCAATATATTATTATACATATATGTGCATGTACCTATATATTATATAATATAATATTCATTATATCATGCGATTCACATATTTGCATATTTGTATATTTTGGAAGATATTATATCAAAAAAGTGAGTAAAGAAGGGTGAAAGATACAGCTGTATGGATGTGTAGGGCAAGGGTTGCCGACCCCATATAGTTTATAGCAAAGGTGAAAGAGGAAAAATAAGAAGATTATATTGATAGCATCATAGGAGGCTTGATTGATTATCCATTGATTCAAAAATTTTTGTATGCGTTTATATTTATAGGTGGATTTATATTTATATAATATATATTTTAATTTTGCAGGCAAGCCTAAGTGTTTATTTTAAATTTTCATTGTGATTTTCAGTCACGGATAATTGGATCATTTGTTTTTCATAATATATATTCCTTAAATATATACCTAGTTTTCAAATATATATTTTTCATATCGATATGATGACATTTTTGTTAGATTTGTTCTCTCCGAATAGTTTTTAGGTAAGAAACTACTTACTAGTTAGTAATTACTGTTAAAGGGGTCAGGATTATTGATTATGAGTTTTATTTCTTATAATTTGAGAATATTTGAAAAGTCAATATTCGTGATGTTAATTGAATTTTACCTAGTAAATATTTATGTTTGTATAACATATATAATATTGTATATTAATTATGTGTGTTATTTTATATAAACTAACAAGTAACACTAATGGTGGAAAAACCCCGTGTTGGGTAATATTGGCCAACATCGAACTGAATGTCAGTAAGTCACGTTTGGAAAGTTTTAGGATTATTAAAATGTGTGTTGGAAATTATCCAAACTGCCAGAATATATTCTAGACATAATATATTATAATGATGACATAGTACTGTAAGTCTGTAATATTACAATTTAAAAACTTACAGTTTTAGACTTAACTACTTTATATATACTTTTTGATAACATAAAAAAGATAAATAATTTATTTCAATTATTTGTATGTGATTGTGATTTAGACATATTTGTATAAAAGCTAAAATGATTTAGTAAGTACAACTAATTTGTATATTTTATTTTAAACAAGAAAATTGTATCGAATGACTTGAGTCTTTAGCCTTTTTAGGTAAAGGGTAACTTATTATTTAAAAACAATGTCTCGAGCCGCATTCGTTATAAAAACATAAATTAAATGATTTACTATTGAATACTATAGGGTAGCGTTTCTTAAACTTTTTTTATCCGTAGAACCCCTATTTTTTTAGGTTTTTTATTTTGCTTTCAACAGTAAGTTATTATAGCTCGACAATCAGAACCTCTGTTCTGTTTCAATTGTCATTTTTAGCATCATTGTATGTAAGGATTATTTGCAATACAAATTATAATAATTTCATATAATAATAATGTGCATATTGTATTTAATCCAAATAATATGTTAAAATAAAAATAATAATAATAATAATTTTATATAATAATAATATTATGTATACTGTATATAATTAAAAAAATATTTTAAATAACAATCAAACAGAACTTTTATATTTTTATTTTGATGAGAGTTTTGCGGAACCCTGAAGTGATCTCCGTGGAACCCCGTGGTTGATAAATTTAGTAATGTTAAATATTTTCAAAAAATGACTGTGTACTTACATAGGTTTCATATTAGTTGTATTATATTGCAATGGTGTTTATTGTTAAAAATTAAATGTAAATAATATCTTAATTCGTTTACAGATATTTAGTTTATAATAATAACTAAATGTTTTTAAGATATGCAAAATGGTTTCGTTTTAATTTCAAGTAAATTACAAATGTGTACCTATCAACAAATTGTACCTATATTATAAACTGAGCAATAAAGTGCAGGTATGACAATGATCCAGTGATGTGGAGGTATAATAATAATTAGATCCAGCAAGTTTATGCATTTGCATGTGTTTACTGAGAACATCAACTGGATCAGCTACAAATTTTAATCACAACCTAAACGAGTTAAAAAATGAAAATTTTGTTTGCATACTCCCACATATTTTGAGATTTTTTTCTTAAAAATTTCATATTTTAAAAGTAAAATTGCATTTTCTTTTTAAATTAGGCAGTACTTTAATGTTATGTTATTTATGTTCCTATAATACTTTGAGTTAAATTTAATTAAAACGTTATATTCTCGAATACGCCATTAGCTCTGTAGAACTATTTATACTATTTACTTATGAAAGTAATCAGTAATTCCAAGTATTCAGGTCTCAGGATATGATTTAACGAATTACTTTATATTTTTTTCCCACATAAAAAATTATATACCTAGTGTCACCGTGTCGTATAACTTGTTACAAGAACATTCCAAGCTCTGAGAGTCTGAGCACAAGGTTTAGTTGTATTTCTGAGGTATAAATACAACATGTTTAATATTATTGTGCATCTTTTTCTATTGTTTCTACCAAAAACTTAATAATCCTAACGTAAAAAAAAAAATTAAATACATATTATTTTCTATTTATATCATCTATTAGTGATTTTAAGTGCATATTTTGATAGTTTTTAATGCACGTACTTCTGGTCCCTTAATTAATAATATTTAATTAATAACTTCTATATACAAATAATCATGAAATGCTTTTTTATATCCTGAACTACATATGTTCATGGTAATAGACTAATAAAAGTATTGTTATTAATAACTAAATCTATAAGTACTAATAAAAGTAATATCAGTAGATACTATATAAAATATATGTACATTGTTCAGCGTGTAATGCGTTGTTGTTTAAATATTCATATCTTGTGCAAAGTGTTACTTCGTAATTTTGGATTTCGCATGAGTTATATGTTTCTAACAGAAATTTGAAACTAATTAATAAACTTGTAAATGGTGTGCTGTACATCACCTTAAGTAGTCATAATAAATAAATTGTTAATGTATGTAGTAATACATTATTTAAATTCGGGTTTATAAGAAATATAAGTATATAAGTAGGTATTTATACTATGCACTTTAATCAATAATCAAATAAATTAATATTTAAGCTTTAATTAATACTGAACCAGTATTAAACATATCACTAATTTTTGCACAAGATAATATCGTAATATATTACTATGACAATTAATTTTTAAATATCATAATTTACTTTGTTTGTACATATTGTTTGCTTGTATAATTGATTTAAACATATTTTTAAAATATTTTTAACATATATTTAATTGTTTTATTTTTGATTTTTATTCTATCAATAATTGGTACCTACTAAACAATCTTAAATTTGTATACTTCTATGAGGAATTTATTGGTTTCACAAAGATATTATATTTTCCATGAATATATTTGGTTGTAAAACAGCCCCAAAAGTTTCATACAGCCATGTTTATCGATTGAAAATCGAGTCTAGTTGCTCTACTTTGGGGTAGTACTTTTCTTAGTAGTTTATATTAATTAATAGTTGCTACCTACTTAAATATACACAACAACATGTCATTATTCATTATTGTTAAAATTAATTATCAATTCTTCTAAAAGTCTACTTTTATGATAAAATAAAATTCTATAAAATAACTACGAAATAAATTGTAATATGTAAGTAGTACCATTCAGCATTCAACTTGACATCGTAAAAGACCTTCGTCTACTGTGCAGTGAGACAAAACAAAATCTTTCCAACCAAACATATACAGAGTATAAAAAAATAAAGCTTTATCGAGTTAAATTTTTTTTAAACGATATTGCCAAAAGTCATTCTGCACAGACGTCCTAGAAGTAGTGTATTTTTCATTTTAGTACAATCTTGTCTTGAATGTGCCTCATTTATTTGGTACAATGATTATAGTGTTACTCGAAATATCATGATTTAGGGCCAGTTGACAGTTCGGTATAATATGTCCTCTTCTAACTTATCTTTGAAATGTGGCATTCAAAGTTAATGTACACTAAACATAAATTTTGTAATAACATTTTATGTTTTATACAGATAACTACATTAAAATACAAAAGAAACATTCAAAATTGAATATTTTTGTACAAATTAATTAGCGAAGTCTAAATTATTCAAAACTTCTTAAGCTACTAAACTACTCCAGTAAAACTTAAGTTACACTTTAAGTTTATACGAGAAATACAAATTCGTTCAACGAAAACAAATTGATATGAAGCATATTAACTCCATACGGTCAATATTTGAATGTTTATATTGTAAACATCTTATTATTCTTGAAATATCTTCAAATAATATAAATATATAATGGGAATAAAACCAATTCAACTTTCAGAAGTAAGATTTTTTGATTTTTTATACATTATATAAAATTAATATTTTATATTATCATGTACCTGCACAACTATTCATATCGTTTATATTTAAAATTGTAAAACTAAGCTTTTTCTCGTAATAAACAACTAAAATTCAATTACTAATGGATTTTTTTTCGTCCTACAGTGTAATTAGATGGAAACTTTGTTATTAAAAAAATAGGTGTACGCTGACATATAAACGAGTTTTCGCCTAAGTAGAATACAGAGTGGTACAACAAGCATTTTCACCACCATTTTATCCTTTATTAAGGTGTTTGTTAAATTTCTGATTTTTGAAATTTTTATATATTTTAACCTAACCTATACCTACTCAAAAACCAAATTATTTTAAGTACATGGGCTTTGTTTGAAATAATTTTAGTCAAGTCCTGTAGCGATACAAACTTTCTTTTTTATAATATCAGCGCTGCTATATATTTAATCCAGTACTTATTATAGGTACTCATTACTCAGACATTTTTTTAAACTATAAAAAATTAATAATTTAGTTCAATTTTCCAATCATCATAGCCCTCATTAACCCCTGTAAATAACTCATACACCTAATCATGAATAATCGTATACCTAGTACACATAGTTTAACAATATTTAAATATTACCCATTTGAATACCAATTTAATACATTCAATTACCAAACTGTGAACAAAATGTATCTGTTTAACAATTTACAAAGTGTTTTTCTTATTTGAAGAATTGAAAACTATAATAGTTTGTATCGAGATTCCTTAAATTATTAAAAATATTTTAAAAACATTTCAATACATGGTCCTTATCACTTTATATGCATCCTATCAATGTAGCTTGTAAGTACGAGTGAATGTATGAATAACAGTAACTTTTATATATTACGTTTACCGATAAGAAATCGGCAGTAAATGATTATAAGATCACATATTTCCAATGTAAATATGATAATATTTAATGTGTTTCAAATAAGGAATAATAAAAATATGATATAAAATTAAAATTTACTATAGGTTAGGTTATGTACTGTGTGCTATTCGTCAGGGAGATCCCTGATTTAAAAAATTATGGAATATTTATAAAAAAAAAAAATCAAAAGTGAAATTATGTTTTCAGCATTTTCGGTCTTATTATTTATTTATTTTTCTTGTATGAATATTTTATTCATTTATACGCCCAGTGACGAGAGATTTATTAATAATTTATATTTCCGATTACGTTTTAAAATTCTCGTAATTGTATTTTTTCCTTTGTACAAAAATATAGTATTTTTAATACTTACTCAAAATGTATACTTCCTTTAGGTACTAATCTTTAACCAAGTTTGATTTTTGATTTTTCTCTTTCGTTTATATTCTTTGATTTATCTAATCTATTATATCCAATTTATATTGATTTTACAATGATGTGTGTTTTTTCGTGTGTACACTATTAATAATAGAAAAAATTCTTCAATCTTCAACTTTAGGAGGCGGTTCTTAGAATAAAATTGGACCTAGTTGGTACTTTTAAGGTCAAAATTTAAATTTCCCAGTATTTTTAAAAATAATCTTGATAAGTACCTAAACAAAAAAAAGTTTTCACACGCAAAATCAATTTTGTGTAACTCAAAAATGAATTACACAAATACAACAAATACAGTTATTTGAAATGTTCAACTAATGTTTTTAACTAGCATTTTATAAACATGATAAAATTCTCAAAATATTTTGAGCTTTATATAGACATTTGACGATTTTTATTTTTTTTTAGTATTTTTTTCAATTAATATCGATAAAAATCGTTTGCTGGGTCATATGGTTGAAAATATAAAATTCCACCAGTCAAGTGGCACTGCTGAAAGGTTGCCTGTACACGTGAATTCCTGCTATGTGTAATTTATTTTAGTCAAAAGTCATCAAAGTTACTTGTTGTTCATAAATGTATGGTTAGTGATTTGTGAATACATAAAAAAATAAATAAAAAAAGTAGTTTCCTCGTAAGATTTTATTATAGCTATTTGAAAATATTAAAAAAAATAAGCTCAATTTTGTTTATAGACATTTCAAGTAAGAATTAATACGAAATTATATGATCAAATGAAGAATAACGACTATACTTGATACTTTTAACGTACCTACCAGTAACAGGTACCTACCAGTCTACACGCCATTTTCAAATACAATGTTATTGGCAAATATTAATTCAACCTAACGTTCTGATTTTTACTAGTTGTAAAAAAAAATATTATAGTAGCTATATTAAAATATCATAAAATATACTTGGAAATATTGGCTAATAGATCTTATCGCTCAGAATCATTTTTCTTATGCAATGCAGGTTATCATTGAATTCAAATTTAATACACAGGTACAACAGCCAAAGGCCAAACGATCTGTTGTTGATTTGTAAGTAACACATCCGAGTGGAAACGGTATGGCACATTAGCACCTAGTTGTCTGTATAATGTAATAACATTATAATACAAGATAACATGTTATACATGTTGGATCATGGTATTAAACTCGTACTTAAAACAATATTCTAAGGATTTACAGAGCCAATATTGTTCTACAGGAGTAGGTATACTTATATACTTACGAGACTTGCTCATGATAATACGCGTTTAGCATATTGGCGTAGATAGTATATATATATGTATACATGGATCAATAAAATAAAATGGTCCACTTGTACAAATAATATAAATTCTGCATTATATAGCCTTGATGTCCTGTTAATTCAAGTACCTACCATAATATTATGTACCTTTTAATCAAAAGACGATAAGAAATTTGACACTGCTATATAAAACAAACGAAAAAACACGTTTTAGTTTTTTTTTATTACTCTATATTATTTATACATTTTATATTGCCTGAATAATTTACAAATAACTATACAAAAAATTAAACTCAATGAAAATAACAAATAATGATGACTAACAATATAAAATATTGCAGTTATTTAATAATAATTGTAAAATATAATAAAAAGCAGACATTCGCCGCGAGTCGGCCACTGTTAAATGGACCGTTCAACCATGAATTATGTGTATTAAACTGACATGTTTTATCACATATAAACTCTTATTATTTTTATAGAGAAAAAAGAATTTATCAAATAAGTAAATTATAAACTTGTTCAATATTTAAAATGATGTATTATTTTCCGAATATATTTTTTCAGAATAGTAAAACTGCAGATATACTTAAGTTGCATGTGCTCTTTTTATTGATTTAATGGTTGTTTAACACAGATGGTACCTACTTTAAAGAAATATTGAAAAACTCATAAAAGTTTTAATGAAAATTTTCAGAATGTTGAAAACCTGTGAATTTCGTAATTAAAAAATAATTATTAGATGAGTAAAAACAAAAATCAATCAGAAAGTTTTCAATTTGTTTGCTATAAAATTAATAAAACCGTCATCAACTCCACATGAAACTATTTTTGGAATATTCGAATTATTGCTTTCAAGTTATATATATATATATATAAAAGAACACAGTTATTATTACACAAACGGTAACTAGTACTGTGGTTCAACGCTCATCCAAAGTAGCGATTAAAACGCGGTGCAGTGTAACGAATTACAGGTTATGTTCACTCACTTGACTAATAGGTACTTTTAAACATATAAATTAAAAGTTTTCGATTTTTATGAATAGACTATATACCCATTTAAATTGCCCATAAAATAATTATTTTACTCTAATTTGTAAAGTATGGCGCGAATACCTGCCGACAATACTATAATAAAAGTAATAAAAGGTTTTCAGAATATAACAATTAACAACACATAACATTCATTGTTTTTGCTCCGCTCAAAACCTTAAATTAGTTACATCTCCATAAAAACTTAATTTAACGACTACTGCATAAAGTTAAACTTTTAATTCCCATTGTCTTGTACCACTTAAAAATGTACTTATTAATTATTGGAAATATTAAAACTATTTAATATATAATTAAAAAATAATTTTATACATTTTTTATTGCAATGATACAATAATAGTTGATATTACAATGGAAGAATGATAATATTATGAAGTCTTGTCATATCTAATTGGAAGAATTTTACATAATTTGTATATTTACTTTACACAATAGGTGATTAATTTTTAACGATGAAACTCTTTATTTTACATACTTTTAACAAATTTTAATATATTTTTCTACATGTTATGAGCTGATTATAACATATAAGTTTTAAATTTGACATTTATGTATCGAAATACTCCGAAGAATATTCTGCTTCAAAATATGAAATAAAAAATATATTATAATCATTTAAAAAAGCAAAAACTAAAAATTAATAAAGGTAGAAATGTTAAGAAGACGATTTTGTGTTGTTAAGATACCGAAATTGTGTAAAAAAAATTGTTACAAAAACTTTTGAAAATAATTAGTGTTTTCAGTTAAGAGAATCACTGACTTTTAATTTTTGATTTTAAATTCATAAGAACAAGCTATAATAAAATTGTTTGTCATTCTTTGTATGTATATTACTTCATCAGGGCTCGCGGTAGTGATTACATTTTCTGAATAGAAAATATTCATTTAGAATATTTTATCATAGAATTTCAATAACTATTTTAATAGGTAATTATTAATTAATACTGTTTAATTTAATTTAACTTAATTCGAAATAAAAAAAAATAATGTTTTATTTTGTGTTGAGTTATATATTGCCAATGTATAAACTAATAATTTATGAAAATTAATTTACACGGGTAACTTATATTTAATGAATATTCAAATAATACAATTATATAAATGTTAAAGTTTTTTATAGGTATACTATATAGCTGGAGAGCAGGGAAAAACACTGTGAAACACTTTGTAGACGTAGCATGTTAAAAGACAAACATTTACAAGATTAACAATAGCACAAACCACGTCTTTTTTGGACATAAAACTAGACATTTTCGTTGCGGTTGGTTATATAGTGTTCTCGTATAATATGATGATTATAGATTGCTACAATGTTAGTTATGTAGAGTTCTTACATTATTTGAAAAAATTACTCTGAAGTAGTGAAGTCTGAATAACACAGCGAGTGGGTTCAAAGATAAACTTACGTATACGACATGCGTGTATACTGTCATATTGTTATTATATTGTTCATTAATTTTAATTTCATGTTCGTTGTAAGGACATATAACATATTTTGTAAAACAGTCTCTAGACCCGTTTAGAGTCAACAAAATTGTATAGAAATCTGAAAATGTGAAATTTCTATTGCACCTCTTTGTCTTCAATATAAAACACGCTCGGGGCCTTCCCAAGGTAAAATAATACACTTCTCCTCTTTTACCTGTTATTCCCGCTGCCATAAATATATATTATTAATGTTTTTAATCTAGTGCTGCTCGTATAACAAAGTTAACTCGATTATAGTTTGACCCACATTTATTATAAACTATATTCGTTTATTTAAAAAATGTATAATTGCTTTATTATTCAAAAAACAAAAAAATATTTAGGTTTGTTCAGTGGTTTACGCTGTGGTTGTTAACATTAATATTTTCTGTAGTGTAAGCTTGGAAACTATATTTCTTTAGTACCTATACGATTATATCCTATTACAGGATGAAATACATTCCCAGTCACGGTGACATTATATTATATTATTATATAAGACATGATTCACGTCATAATATGTGGGCACAAGTTTATTTCGTTTAATTTTATGCGAAATTGAAAATAAATAAAAATAAAAAATGTGAATAAATAATTAATAACTAAAAAATTGAGTTTAGTTTAAACTGTTGATTGGTAAATTACTTTATTTTTTTGTAGAACAGTAACTTTTAATATAATTGGCAATAAGTCATAGTATAATACTTAAAGAATATAATATTTGAGAGTGAAAATAAACCTCAAAAGTAAATGTATTTAGTGTTGCTGACCGAAAACAATTATTAAATCGAATACAATTTAAAAACAATAAAGTAGGTAACTGTCAAGGGTCAGGGAAAACTATTATTATAAGTGTAAGTTCCCAAACACCAGTTACCAAATGTATTTCTCTTTAAAAATAACTCTGTTTTATAATTCTACTCTTATATAATACCTATCTACTTAATGGATTTTTTTTTTTTTTTTTTTTTATTTAGAAAATTTACAATCTGTATTCAATATGACACAATAAGTAAATTAGGTAAATGATATAACACTATATACATAACATAATAAAAATACACTTGAGGCACATGATGAGGGAAATCATCCAACGATGGTACCCTCTAATGGATTTAAATAATAAATATTACCCGTGTGATTTCAAAATAAAATGGAATGTATAATGAGCGTAAACAAAGTCAATTAAGTCAAAATAAATAATTATTATCAATTAAATTCAAATTTGATAAAGTTAAATTGTATACTTAAAAAAGATAAAGTTTATATTAAAAGGTGGTTAAAAAATCTACCAAACTATAAATAATAGACTCGAATTATATGATATCTAAGCAAGTGATAGAAATAAGTAAGAACAATATAATAATATTATTACCAAAACCAATTATCTGAGGACATATTCGATAGCCTAAGCCAGACCTTCCATTACATATTATCCTTCCTCCGGCATAAACCGGATTGGATAAATTGATATAATGCAAAACTATACTCGTCACTACTATTAACACTATTTTTTCTATTTTTATAATTTAATCTTTTTTTGTATTTATATTGTTATTTCATATTATTAATACGGTAGCCGGTAAGTTGAATTAAAATCATACAATTACAACAAAACAACTAAAATCGTTATTCTTAGTTATTTAATATTTAATTTTGTCCAAATTTGATCATAAAATAGCTATAAAAAAAACCGTGTGTTTATATTTTTGAGATTTTTTAGTTATAGAATAACTTACTTACGCGGAACCTTGTTTTAAATTTGTAATTAGTTATGAAAGTTGAAATGTTATCAATTTCATTTTCAGAGTATTATAATTTATAACAATATATTAGGATCTTTGTATTAAATTTTCAAACTTTTTTACTTAAAAAGTTCAAAACAACTAGCTGAGTAACCCGGCTTCGCTCGTGTGCAATTATTGCTTTCTGTAAATTAAATTCTTAAATCAGATGTTTATTATTTACCTTCTTTCTTTTTTTTTTTTATTATT
The DNA here is from genome assembly GCA_027563435.1 of Nasonovia ribisnigri. Taxonomy (NCBI): domain Eukaryota; kingdom Metazoa; phylum Arthropoda; class Insecta; order Hemiptera; family Aphididae; genus Nasonovia; species Nasonovia ribisnigri. The sequence goes on along the minus strand of JANEHU010002811.1, from coordinate 75,430 downwards.
TTATTGCCCGTAAAATATGACAACTCTTAAAAAAATTGTGATTATTCTTTCCTTTTGTGTGTAAATCACTGCAGTAAGTGCAACTCAGCCAATATAGTAGGCAATCCGACTACGTCGGATCGCGGACAACGCCGATGAGCGGCTATATGTGTTAAAATTCGATTTGATGCATGATTGTACCTGATGTACCCCATTAACCTTTGGCAACCAATAAAATAATAAATACTAATTTCTACTAATTATTTATCTTTTAACCAATAGCAACGGTTTAAAAACAAAAGTGTCTATCGTAAAACTCAAAATCCCTGTTTAAGCACATACCCAGGTTGGACCTACCTGGTCCAATTGTAAATCCAAACCATTCAAGAACCCCTCCTTTTTATTATTTATTTATTTTTTGGTTTCCTAAGTAATTATGAAACACTCAATAATATTTAAATCGTTTATAGACGTTTTTTCATTTTTCATACATTTTGTTGTTGTTTTTGGCCATGTCGCCAGGTGTGCCCTTAGGAGACAATAATCCCGGAACCACTTATCGCACAGCGTACAAACTTCACAGAAACCATCTACATATCAATCTTAATATGCCCTGACAGTTTTATCAAAATTGGTTTGGTGGATCTTGAGTTACAAAATGTACACTTATTTTTATATATGTATAGATTCAAAATATTTTTAAAATTTTATCGTCTGTAGAAAATGCTAATATAAACAACCAGTGAAAATTTCATGTATCTGCGGTCATTTGTTTTAGAGTAATACCAAAATCTAAAATCGATTTTTCTGACAACCAATTTTGTAAAAATTCCCGTTTTCCCTTAATTTTTCTTTTGTTTTTCACTGCGCTTTTGAAAACTATTGGGAATTTTAAAAAATGACCTCCCGAATGCACCAACTAGATTCACTTTCCCATCAAACAAGATACTGTTGAAGAAAATCGAAGCATTATTTCAACTACTTACCGTGTACACAGACACAAAAAAATAAAATAAAAATTAATAAAAAAACACACATCATTGTAAAATCAATATATTCATCGCTCCGCTCAGAATCTAAAATGTCTCCCACACTAATAATGTGAAATATTTTGTAAAAACAGTGAAATCCCAATGGCCACGATGCCGATGGTTATTTTTCACTTGAATAAAAAAATTATATTATGAGAAATAAAATCAACGAGACGTATAGAGGACGTGCATCGATAAATTTCAGGCAATATATTATTTTCGTAGAATGAACAATATAGTAAATTCATACAGGTATTAACCATCTAGCGACGAAAATCGCAACGAATGATCTCAATGAAATTATATGAACCCATTATAATAGACACCATATTGATACACATAATCGGTGATTCAGTGGAAAAGTAATTTCTTCCTCTAAGGTAGACAATTCAAATGGAGAGAATTCGTTTGGGACATTGACTGCAATTTCAACAAAACCAACGTATAAGCTTTTTTTTTATGGAAAAATATCAAAAAGAAGTAAGAGAAAACATGACTCAGCAACACACTAATAATTATTTCCGGTTTTCATAAGTATAGGATTAATGAGTTCAAAATGAAATACATCCAGAAACTATAGGTCGGTACTTATATGATAAATATTAAACATATTATATTTTGCCAACCAATTATAAATTCAAAGTGCTTAAATTCACATATTATCAGTTAAAATGGCAGACAACAAAAAAATAAAAATAAAAATACATATAAGAAACGTAAATGTACGAAATAATAGTACAAGATTTATTATAGACGACATTAGTACAAGTCTAGTACAAAACATAATTCGTAAAATAATATTTTTATAATAGCAACAATGGCATTGGTAACTTTGGAAACACTTATCTGTCTATATATATGAATACTTTGTGGGTGGGTGTGTCCCGTAGGAGGGGGGTTGTAAAAATAACGCATTATGTGTTGTAAGTAATAAATAATATAATAAATAATCATAAAGTACAGAGACACTCAGACATGGACAGTTAAGGAGCAAACATTCAGTCATTTTCTTTTTATTCGTGATTATATTACTTATCAACAATTATAATAACGACCAAATAATATTACAATAGACGCTTTGTAACGATTGAACGTATTAGGTCGTTAGGTGTCTATAAAATAATAACGAAGAAAGCTGTGGGATAGAGTTATACGTTTTCTCGTTAACATTTCAAAATTATAATTAATCATACTTATCAGCTGATATATAATAACCGATATAAAATAATTACAGTTATTGATTTATTCGGCGGTATTTTAATGTCTTCAATTCGAGACGACGGCGTTTCATATCGGAATACTTCAGAGCGCGCATAGAATTACTGTGATATTACGATCATCCGAACGGCGACTATCATAAAAGCGTTCAATCTTCAGTGTGCTATTGTCCTGTATTTTCTGGATTTGATCCGACAAATACCGTTAGCTTTTCAATTGGCAGTGCACTCCACACACTGCAATAGGACTTATATTGTCCGGGAATTGTCTCGGGCATTAAAAACCTAACGCCAATAATAGTATACAGACGAACTACATACATCCTGTTCGGTCGGTGGAATATTATTATTTATTGTTATTGTATTGTGTTCATGGAATTTAATTTTCTAATGTAGACTAAATACAAGTAGGTATATTGTGAGAACTCGGAATAAATTATTTAAAATTATTTCGAGAAAACTCGAACGCAATATTGTTATTTATATTTAAATAAATAAATAGCAACATTACTAAATTCTGAACAAAATGTAAAAGCTACACTGCAACGTTATTTTTTCCCGGGAAATAAACTTTTTCAAAAAGTATAATATGTGGTGCACATATATAGGTATATCCGGTACATGTATTTCAATAACTTCACGTACAGGACCTAATTTATTGGTAACAAAAAGTAGACCGCAGTTTGTTGTTTTGGTTAACGAAATCACTAATATATTTCTAATAGGAAAAGGAATAATAAACAAATATTTTCCCAATATATAGGTATACCTGCATGTGAGTAAAAACAAAAACAAATTCGTTATTTTCCATTTTAGAGTCGACAATTTACTGTGACGCGATTTTTCTTTTTTTGAGATCAGATCTATATAGAAAAGTACAAATGTATATAATACAACTCCTCGCTCGCCAACTATATAGAAGAGAATATATGACGAACTTAGGCCATTTCTCCATAAAATCGTCAAACTTTCAAGTCGAAAAATAACAAAAATGAAAAAAATGTTGTTACTTTAAGAAATATTCAAGAAAATATAATATATAAGACAGCATAATGCTATCATTTTATGACGATGCTTTTTTTATTATTTTAGATTTAAACTGGCACAAGAGATGTATTGGTTTTATAATGATGCGTTTTTTTAAGCATAACCATTGTTCAGAATTTCAGATAGTAAAATGTTCTTCAATTCCATCTATAATCTATACTTAACCCATCTCTAGCATTTGGATTGATTCAAATAACCAATACTTAATTAATAATTTCCGCATATATATTGATTCAGAGAGTCAAGTATATAAAAATTCATAAAATAATCAAGAAAATCGGGAGTATCTCTGCTATTTTGATAAAATAGATTTTTTTATTTTGTGTTAATTCGAAAACCAATAATTTTTGTATTATTTTATATTTGTATACAATAAATGTTGATAAAAAAATAATATTTCTCAATCAAAATTGTATTGGTTTCATAAGTTGTTCTTATATCAATTTAAAAATATATGGGAATATATTTTAAGTATTTTAAATTCAAATTTTAACGAAATTCGTTTAAGGGTTTAAAATTAAATATAATGTTCCTTGTGAGTTTGGTTATATACATTTAAAATTACTACGAACCATTTGTTTTTATAAATTCGAAGATATATTTATATAATGTTTGAAATCTTTATGAAATACAGTTATTTTGATTTAATTGAACAAATATGAATCGTGTGGAATTTATATTTTTAATATTATGTAAATACTTATAATATATTTTTAGGCACTTATTTATACGATTTTCAATATATATTATTTAGTCTAATTTTAAGCTATTTAGTATTTAAACCACGAAGCTATTAACATCATTTTACGATAGTGGTACTAATTTATAATTTATATAACTCGATTAGGTATAAGTTAATATAACAATAATATTAGGTTCGATGTTTTTGCAGGCAAAAAATAGTTTAACACACCTACCGTATAATTATTACTACTAATACTACTAATTTCTAATATTACCGTATTACTAATTAATTATTTTACAGTATTACTAATAGCCGTAGGTAATATAAATAAACTATAAAGCATCCGCATATAAAAATAGAGGCTGAAACCGCAAAGTCTCTACTCAAAATCGTTTTTCGTATGATATGATCCATCATTGAGCTTAAATTTAACCATGACCCATCACAGTGACCTACTCATTCACGAGTTACACCCGAAATCTATTATAAAGCAGAGTGACATTTTTTTTTTAATACCATTTATCGAGATTACGTACATATATTTATAACAAAAAAAATTATCGTACGAATCGCGGTTACAATTATAATATGATTGCATATTTTGAATAAACCGGAATCGAAAGAAGCATTTAATTTTGAAACTAAATCGGACCGCAGCGTTTTTCGCGATTGTCGATCTTCATCTATGCACTTTTGTCTGAGAAATCGACACGAGCAGCGTCGTTAAAACTGGATACCAATAAAATGCCGACAGCGCATTGTAGGTTAATCCCCTATAGTTTTAAGACATGTATATCCATTAAAGGAGGGGAAAAGATTGCGAAAACCATCACGGCAGTCTTCCACCGCCGCCGTTGTAGGTCATTAAATGTATTGCCGCAGTCACTTCTATTTGTTGGGACAACAATTTTTGCTTAGTTTAATGCATTCCCCGGCATTCATTTAATCTCCAGCACATAGGTCCTGCACCGCTTACATTTAAAAACGACAACAACTATATTGTTATATTATGGTATTATACACAGAAAATGCCGGGAAACCCTTTGTCCGGGATCAAAAAACAATTAGACGTATTGCAATGGCTCGCCGCGGCAGTTGTAACGTTGTAATCTTAATTTATACGATAATTATCGCTACGAAATCTACGATGGTTCGTCCTCGACGGAGGAGCGAAACAAATAATAATTGTTATCATAGTAATAATATTATATTGTTATACATTTCATACGTTCATAACAATAATAATATAAACACGGCCAGTAACATGTACCTACCTACATTATCGTATTATATAAATAAAATAATAACAACATAAATATAACCTAAAATAATATTAAAAAAAAAAAAAAAAATCAATGATGCAGTTGGCGAATGTTGTTATTATTTATTGCCGTTCCGGAATCATAAAAAAACTTACTTGCCATAACAAATAATTGCTACAAACTATTGTACAATTGCGTGAAAATCAATTCTTTAATATAAAATAATAATTGAATTTCGGCCAACGCTCTAACTATTTGGTAGTTTGTAGTTTTCTGTCTGTATCGTTAATTTAAATTGATTGCACATTAATTTTTCGCGAACAATATAATAGGATACGTCAGCATTGATAAAAATTACACCCATTGTTTGTTTTATGGATAAGAAATATTTTGATAATTTTGTGATTCTGTTGTGGGCGTTTATTTTAGTATAATACCGAATTATATTTGCAGCTAACCTACCGTAGCACGAAGTATTAATACGTTTTTAATTAATAAGTTTAATTGATTGGGCACCGGTGCAAAATTAAGCCCCGAGTCGAGAATAATAGCACAACAATTTTTCTTAAAATATTCATCCTCTAAACTTTTTTTTTGATACAACATATTATACTTAATTTAGGCTAGTAAAAAATATTATAAGTGTCTTTATCGACTTCGTGCATTCGGCACTGGTGTGATGAACCGCTGTTTCTAAGGCACTGCTTATTTGAATTAGATACTTATTGAAATGCCACGGAATTATCTACCAAGAGAGACAAAATAACACAATACGCGATTAAACTTTAGTCGATTTTAGGATACAATTTATCATTGAAATATATATAGGTTTATAAGATACTACCTACTTATTAGTTTGCAGTTTATAGTTTGTAAGTTCTTATAATATTAGTTGCTAAGTAAGTGGTTGCTTCAGTGGTGTAGGACTTGCCTCATTTACTGACAACGTATTCGTTTGAATTGAATCACTTTTTTATTCTTAAAATTGAATTGACACACAATAATATAAAACGGTGTGTCATACAATTGAACGAAATAAATATAGGGAATTTATGATATGTATAGATACTTGTTTTAATTTAACTATTAATTATATATAAATACACAACGAAAATTACATACAATTATTAAAACAATTTGAAATAAAAATACTGATTTTATACACTAATTGTATATAGTTTTGCGAAACAGTATTAATTAGAATGTTTACATATTTTGAATTGGTAATTGTGTTTTCATTCAGCGAACGGCGAACGCATTTTAATGCATTTAAGAAAAAATAAAAATACTGAGAAATATATTATAATAATTTAACAGTAAATACAGGTCTGAAGATATTCTCTGATCTTTTATATCCACAATTCTTTTCAACTCCACACACAAACTTATTACAGCAAAACTGTGTGAGAATTCTTTTTACATTTAGTAAACCAGAACAGCTCAGCATACGTTTTAAAAAAAATGTCTAAATGTCTACCTTTTTCTTATTTCATTTTCCGTTTTCTAGGTTTATTCATTCTCTTTTCCTACTGATACTTGTTGGGTTAAAAGCCTCAAATATTTTTTAGATTCCTAGTCAAAATGGGAATGTCATATCATTTGCATATATATCTCGCCTCTACTTATATTTCTATATTTTATTTTTAAATACACGTAGTTGTATTTTGACATCGTGAACAATAATGTATTCTCCGTTAAAGCATTATCGCCAAGATGTTCGTACTTTGAATTTTGGTACAATGTGGACTTTAGTGTGCTCATAATATATGTATAAGGTATTTGTATAAAGTTTAAAGTCTACAGTGAAGTATAGTTAGACCTCAAACTTTATAAAAACACGTATATTTAAAAATGGAATTAAAAACGCATTTAACTTTTTGAATGCATTCATGTTTTACATAATATTCCCATTTATACGCCTTTTGTATGATTAATAATAAGCAGGGATGGATGGATGATGTAAATGACAGGGTTAAATACCCTTTTCCGTTCACCTAAACAAAAACGTTCTGGTAGTAGCCCAATGGAACGTAGCCACATGGTTTTCTAAGAACATCTTGCTGCTAATTTAGTTTATATTTAGTCCCTATACTCACTTTTTACTAAATTTAAATATTCTGCTTTTAATAAACAAACATTCATCGAGCCTTGAACGTATTTTATGTTTTGAAATTCGTTTGTTCATATTTTACGTATATTACAACTACTGTTTCGTTATAATATTACGAGATATTATAAACAAATATGAAACAATCCAGTGAAAATCTACATTCTTATAACATAATAATAATAATAATATGTTTTAAACTATTTCTCGTTTTGTTTTTTTTGATATAAATACGTATAAGTTTTTTCGTAAAATAAACTGTTTAAACAACTTTTGAAACCACTATCATCACAAACATAAACGCACAACAATCAAATCACGACAGTACGACACATTATTTTGCTACGGTATACAAATCATGTGTGTACGAAATATAAATATATATATATTATAGTTATAATACATCGCACTGAAATAATACCATTTGTTTCAATGAAGAATGTTTGCAATGTTTGTCAATACAGTGCTTTCCACTGCCTTGTTATAATTCACAATGAAACAGACTCAAACAGATCATATTTCAATTAATATTTCATAATATTAAACAGTGAATCGATCCATAAATTTGTTTATTTTTCAAGTGTAAAATATGTTTATAGTACTATTAAAGTTTAATTAAACAGAGAATTAATTGCAATCTCATTAAACCTTGTTACACTTGGCCTTATTCTGGTATATTGTGACCGGGTAGTGAAGTATTGATCGGAAATTACTTTGGTAATTTTATTTCGAAAAACGTTTAGCTAAGTAGGTTGGGGTTGATATAAAAACGAAATTCTAAAGTCGTAGATTTTCTTAAATTACCTTTAATTATATATATATAGGTAATACAATCTTTAAGTATTTTTTCAATGTTGTTTATTTTGTCATCGGAAAAGTAAACGCTGTATACTGTAGGATATTACGTATATACCTTGGAGCCTATTGTGAAACTTTCAAATTCATTATAATATATTAAAGTTATTCTGAATGAAATAAAAATAAAATTTTTAGAATTACCTACATAGCCATGCAAGTTATAAAATTACATTTTTGTACAAATACGTAATATAGTATTTACTATTTTGAATTGGTGTATACAATATGTCAATGTTATGTACATTAATAAATATTTGCGGAAATATGAAATTGGAAATACTTCAACATTGGCTACCACGCAAATTGAACTTAGTTGGAAAATCTAGTATTATTGTATCGAGAAAAAAATACCGATTTCAATTTTTTTGTTGATTTTTTTTCCCCGTAAAATCGATGCATCCCTATTTCTTTTTCATATTTTCTAAACGAAATGTGTCCCATATTAATCTCGTATAAAATATTTTCAAATTGCATGTAATTTTTTTTTAACGAAACGAATAACGCGATTTACAACAATATGTGTTTATTTTTTAGTTATACTAAGTTAGTTAGTTTTGTCAGTTATCATTTTTTTTCTATAGAAAACGAAGAAGTACTCTAAAAGTTTCACGCAGACTCGTGGAAAAAAACTATTAACAATCACAAAAGTGAAATTTACGGCATACCGGTTTCAAACAAAATCAATTTGGGTTATTTTGTCATAATTCAGAATAAATGATTAATCTTGAAACTTCAAATTTTCACAACTACAAATATTTATTCGAACATTGTTATCAATATACAGACTTTACAGAAATAATCTAGAATGTTTTTTAATGTTCAAGTTCCGTATATAGACGGTTTAATGGTTTTTCAGTTTTTACAAGTTCGTAGGTACGCGTAGAATCTTTAAGCATTCTACTTTTTCAATTATTTTAACTTGAGTTAGAAAATCTCAATAGCCCCTTAGTCAACATGTTTTCATTAAGTACATTCGTTTCCAGTTCGAATCCAAGGAGATATTTTAACTAAGTTACTTTTAGATTTGTTTTAATAGGATTCTTACTTTTGTGTGCTTAATCGTTTCGTACGAGATTTCTCATATTACTTCATTGAACCATTAATATGTATAATTTATCCATACATTCACTATATACAATACTCTTTAAATTTGAAGACATTTCCATTTAAGTTCAAATAATAATGCACCAGCAATATCCTACACCGTAGTGAACAAATTATGTAGCGGTTATCTCTGTATTCTTTTAGATAATCTGAAATACAAATATTATATTTTAACAGTCTTGTACATTAGAAAGGATCGGTTAATTTAAGTATTAATCATTTTTTAATTTAGTGGATATTATAATAAATATAAGTACCCTAGCATTGTAACATTATAGCAGCACCGTCTTCAGTTTCCTTCAGTTTCTTTCAGTAATCAAGTAGATTAAATATTTAAATCCATATTTTCCTGTAATACAGGTGAAAAAACTAAACTCAGTTTCGTTGGTAGGTTTTCGTTTTCCTTATGAAACCACTATCGAAATTGAATCATAACTTCTTTAAATTGTGATTTAGATGACATTTACCGTGGATGGTATCTCCATTGACACAATATATATATAAAGGTCATTTTGAATTTTATAGATCATTACTCCCTGAATATGTGTGTGTTCTCATACCTGAAATAAAACCAAAAATAAAATGACTCACTGAAATAAAAATATGTATGTGCCCTTAGACTCTTAAGCATCTTATTCTATGATTTTATATAATAATATTTATGATTATAGAATCAGCACTAATTATAGGTATTTATTATGTACATTTCATATAATATTCCATTTTAATTAATAAATGATTTGTATTTTTTAATTGACTTCTATGGTTGTTCATCGCATTGGGTATAATGGGTCGTATAGCTTAGTTATTAAAACGTAAAGCAAACATATAATCGTTTTTCAAAGGTATATATATAAATGTGTTTGATGTATTGATTCTGCACTCTATGCGCCCTGCCTGCGGTGTCATTTTTAATTTATAGTTTTTTATTATACGACAATCATTCCAATAATATGTGATTTCTCAGAGGTTTTCGGTTCTTTTTTTGAAGTATATACAAACTTTGAAACTATGACATACCTATTATTATGAATTATCAACACGGTTTTTTTTCAACAGAAGACATTTTTTGTAAACTTAAGTATTTAATATTTCTAGATAACAGAGGAGTTTATTACTTTAGAAAAACAACAATTATGGTTTGCTGTTTTATGAATATCGGAAATCTTACAATGATTTTGTTTTTATTTTTAAAGGCAGTATTTGCTTTGACATAACGGTTGTATTAATAGTATCATACCGGATGTTTAGAAAGGAAGTCATTCGTCTTTCTCTGTATTTCGGTATTCCGGAGCTACAATACAATTATTGTCGTAGTGCTCACTTTTAATGATCGTATTTTGTAAATGAAAAAAATGTTTTTAAAAAATAATCGTCTTCTTGAAAGAATGACTCAAACACGGCTTAAATATTATATTTTTTGACAATTATTTTTGAAAAATTAATGTTTCACATGTCAGGTGGCAAATATTGTATTGTAATTTGTAAATATTTAGCTATATATATATATTATATATATTTTATGTTTTACTATTTTCAATACAAAATAAAATTAATCTTTAATATGCTTAGAGTTCAAAGGCCCTTATATAGTTATATGACTTCATAAGTCTAAAACCAACAAAACCTATAAAATTACATTATTTTTTTATCAAAGTTCTAGCCGAAAAGAAGACAATTAAATAAACAAGTTAATACAGATTTATTTAATTTTGCTTGAAAACGTATTTATTTTTCTTATATGTTTCTTTTTATATTTTTCTTGTCACGTCTATCTTTCCACAGTTGTCAGCTTTCTTTTGATATCAACCACAATACGACAGTTTTGTCATCTTCAGAATAATTTATTTTGTTTTACTTAAAATTCTATACATATAATGTTATATTTTTTATATAGATCATATTATATTTTATTTAAGTTTCTAAGAGAAGCGAGAAATGTATTGGTTTAACAATGATGTATTTTTATTTTTTTATGATTTGGTATATTTTAAGATGTTTTTTTGGTGAAAAACTGCTTCATAAGTTTTATGTGATCACATACAAATCGATGGAATATCTTACAAAAATGGTTATCTATGTATTGAGGTCATTTTTAGAGTTCCATAAAAATTGCAAATAACTGCAGTTGCAAACTGTAAAATTTATATTACACGAATTTTAATAGACCATTACTAATTTGTTCTAATTTGATAAATTAAAACCTAGAGAATATTGACATTTGCATTTGTTATTTTATAAAACTAATATCGTAAAAATGTTTAACGAACATTTTTGTACTCTACATAGAATTTTTATATTAACGAATTTTTAATTTAATTAAAAATGTAATACAAGCTTATTTACACAACGGGTGTTCAACATTAAGTCTGTTATAAATAAAACCAGTCCTGGTTTATCTCTAATATCCATTCTATAACATATCATATTTTTAATATGATTAATATGAGTACCCACCTTAAAATAATGTATACCTATTCATTTTTGAGTGCTCGTTAAATATTTCTATTTGAATTAAATGTTTTGTTAAAATTATATATAAAATATATTTCATATAGGTAGGTACATACAAACACTTTTCAATTTAATTTTAAAACAGGAGTATAAAATTAAAGGGCAAATTCGGTGGCATAAACTACCGGACTTATAAAGTAATGTGTATAGGAAGGGTCAGGTGACACCTCTCAACAATAATGATGAAGTTGAAAATGCTAACTTTGATATTGATGTCGGAAGTGCAAACGGAGTATAATTTAGTGCGTAGCTATGCTATTCACTTAGTAAACCTTATAAAGTTCCATTTAAAGAAGTTTCTTTGTCTACGTAAAATGATTTAATTAAATGTAAGTATATTAAAATGAGTCCTACGTAATAATTATGCATAGGTGGTACCTATAATATGCGAAACAAAAATTCAAAAATGATCCGTAACTTGACACGTAACTAAATATAATCATATTTCCTAGTTATTAAATTTGTTTGCACTCGTGTTAATAATAAAATTAAATATCAGGCTATACAATTGTGGTGGTTCAGAGTAGAAAGCTCTATCTATTAATCTTACGCAGTCCATATAAAACGTGTTAACAATATTGTGGAGTATTTTACACAATTCAGTTTTGATTTATCATGTATGAAATCATAACGACAACATATAATTGTATGGAGATATTTTAATAATAGATGCTCATTATTATTTTGTATTTTAACGCAATTATTTTGATGTTCAATATTGTTAGGGATGTGTCATTGGGTCTGGGGTCATCATAATGAAAATTATGAAAGACAAGGTTATTTATTTTGAAAGAAAACAAAATTAAAAATCAATCAGTCTTAATAATTGCATAAGAATAGAGTTTTTTAGGACTTTATTATACATTAATTGTATCATAGTTTAATAATTATTTTTATTTTTAATTTGAGAAAAATTGTGGACATTAAGTTATAATGGTTAATTATAGAAGTAAATCGAGTTTAAATACATAGCATTTATTGTATTTTTATGGTATTAATATTATTATGATCTTATAAACACAGACCATCGCAGGAAAAATGTAATAACGTTGACGAAATAAAAGAGTTTCACCGTCATAACCTACATCATAAATAATATATACTCATAATTTTAATTTGCTTTACTTTTATAATATTATTATTGGCAGTATATTATTATACGAGTGAAACGATAGGAGCATACTTAAGTATATCCACAGTAACATAGGTTTATAGAACAAGTAAATATATTGTAATAATCACGCACGATTGCACTTTAAAAAAATATACATTTTTTGTAGTCAAAAATTATTATCACCACAGATATGTTTTGTATGCCCTATTTCCAAGTGTCAGTATGTATTATACTTTACATAATATACTATATTAAATAATAAAGTATTTAAATTATTATAAAAAGTGAAACTTCCATATTTTAATGAAATATCATGGAGAACAAAAAAAAAATAGTATTGTAGAGGAACTCGTTAAATAGAGTTACAAAATTTTTATTTTTTTATTTAATTAATTGCAAATAAATTCATATTTTATATTGTATTAAAACAAAAAATAACCAAATATCATATTATACATATTAGCTATGCCTACTTTGTTTAAACTTATTTCAAATGTGTTTTTAATCTTAATTTATAAAAAATAATAAGTGAGTTTCGTATCGAAATTTATTTTGTACGTATAGAAAAATTACAGACAATTTAATCGTTTACATCAATATTGGAACTGCAATAGGTACTGCAACAAAATTAATCGGCTTGCCTACTAAATAGTAAATACCTTTGCCTACCAATCTTTATGAAATACGATAAAATTGTAGGTATTTTAGAACAATGTTTAATATTTGATAGTGAACAAATTTACAAAAACCGGTTTATCATCGAATAGTTAATTCGTTATATAGAAGAATCAGATTCGTTATACAGAGCTAAATTTACGCATGAAATGAACGAAAGTCATTGTACTCAAAATGTTATTCTCACCATATATTTAATAAACAACACATTATCGGACGCGTTTTGTGACTTGTAATGTTGTGTAATGATTCACGATAAAATAATTCACTACTGTTCTGAGTAAAAGTAAAAAAAAAAAAACATGTTGTGTATGTAAAATCAATTTTCCATGAATAATGTTCGGCCTTCTTCGTTTGTACTTCACATATTATTATTGCATAATGTGATGGAAATATAATCAATGATGTCAATTATTATGAATAAGTATTCTTTTGTTTGGCGCATATTCCGAATTCTCGTGATTGAGAGGTCGAGTAGGAGATAATTAATAAAAAGTACTACCTACGTAGAATACCATAATGACGACTATCAACAGGGGGTCACCTAAATTGCCTATTCAACACGCCGTGTTACACAAATCATAATGTGTTTCGGTAACGAAAATGTCGTTATCAGTTATATAACATTATAATATTATTTCTTTACCTGTTTAATACTAATATTAGTAATTATTCAGTCTATGAAATGTATACCATTCACTTTTTTTAAATAATCCTTTTTATATTATAACTATGTAAACACTGTTATAGTAATAATAAATTACTAGCTGAATATCCCAGCTTTGGCGGTTTGCTGTATTTTTTCTTGTGACAAATCCTATATAGTATAATTATACGTTGTATAGGCGTATCTCGGTATGAGTTTTAGTGTACTTCAGTTCACAGACAAATTGACGTCAGTGTAGCTTTGTGAAATAATTTGACCTAGATGGTCGATTGCAAGTCGTGAATTGGATTTAGCACTTGATATGTTTTTAAGGTGGTTGAAACTGGTTACTCTCTAAACTTTTCTGGCATCTCTTGAACAATCTCTGAGATATTCGTCAAATTAAATTGAGTAGTTTTTGGGTATATAAGCCACACACACATTTAGTTTTAAAATATAGATAGTTTCTTCATTTAAGGGCATTAGTAAAATAATTTGATGCATGCGGTATGTTTGTACCTGGTCGGTCCGAGTAACCAACGGAACCCATATATGTATAAAAAAAATATTTTACTAATTTCCACTAGGTATTACACTATTACTATTATAATCTGCAACCAATGGCAACCATTTATTAACAAAAACAAATTTAAATTTCCACCGTGAATATTAAGATTCCTGTTTGACCACCTCTTTAAAAAGCGAATATCCGAAAATCCTTTCTTATCGCACATCTAGATCATAAGAAGAACTCAAAAATCACTATTCCAAATTTTAAGTTCATATGTCTTGTAGTTTTTGAGATGTAGCGATGAATGAGTGAGTGAGTGGTATTTGGCTTATACTATATACATTTTATTAGGTTGTGGTGCTAGTATAACGTACCTTCCAAAAATGTGAAAAAATAAATATATTCAATCATTTTAGATGGTTAATTTGTTGTCAATATTATATTTCATAATATTATTCATTAAAACAAGTATACCATGCTTACATATATTTTATATTATAATATTGAATAAATAATTAGATAATTAATCAATCAGTTATTATCATTT
Source organism: Nasonovia ribisnigri (assembly GCA_027563435.1). Classification (NCBI taxonomy): domain Eukaryota; kingdom Metazoa; phylum Arthropoda; class Insecta; order Hemiptera; family Aphididae; genus Nasonovia; species Nasonovia ribisnigri. The sequence goes on along the minus strand of JANEHU010002811.1, from coordinate 60,133 downwards.
TACAATATATTTGATAATATTATAGGTAAAGATATTGACAAGTTTTTTTTTGTTTTAAAATCTTTTCTTAGTGCTTTATTTAACACTAATGATCTTATTTTTAACTATAAAAGATGGTACCTCCTCACATTTTTTGGTTTTATATTTTCTCCATTTGAATAAAATGAACCACAAAAGGTTAAAAAAAAATTACTGAAAACACGTCCATTCACGACAAGTAATAGTTACACGACAACCCCTTATAAGATATTCATTGGATTTATGGTATTGCAATTTTCGACAGATATAAACTATACAATGTTTTTTAGAAACCACCCCTTTCAAAAAGGCGACACATAAATTTCTAGTCCGGTGACGATAAAAATCTTCATGTGCATCATATTTCTGAGAAAAAAAATAACGGAGAAATTTGTTTAATGTTTCAACCTTTTATTTGCGTTGTTATTGCGATAGTCGGATAGTATTTTGTATGCAAGTAAATTATAAAAAATATTTTATTTATTTTTATTTGGTAATACTATGTATAGAACCAAATATAGTGATATAACACCATTTTAAGCAATTAATAATAGTCAGAAATGTATATGTCTTTTATGTTTCAAAAATGAAATAACAAAAAAGAAAAGACAGGTATTTGTGAGAGTAAACAGAAATAGCTTATTTGGTTATTTTTTATTCGATTTAGTATACACAACTTCTGATTACTATACTCGTGATCCAATATATTCTCGTTCAGTCGTTCCAATTGAACGCATATTACAACAATACGCTATCCACCGATACATTAAAGTGTATAGATCCCATTTTATATTACAACACGTATGCGTTGCGTTAACCCGTTTTGAAGAGTAATAACGAAAATACGACATTATAACATTTACAATATAATACGTAATATTATTATTATTACATATTATGTTCCACGATAGAAAACGTTAATTCTTATTCCGTTTGTTATTTGTCACCCAGAAATATAATTAAGACTTAAGAGCTTATACACGTAAATACAAGCCTGAGCAAGGTAGAGATACATTTTTAATTATTGAGTTAAGTTAAGTTGATAGAAAATATTTTAAAAACTTTAAAGTTAATAGTTATTCTAATAATTATTTGGAAACTTTCAAACTCACAGTTAACTTGTTAACTTAAGTTAAACTATTATTATTTTTTTGTATATATATTATAAATAGTTATATGGTTATGTCAATAATAAAAATTAAATGTTTATTAATTATGCATTGTCAATAATATTTAATATTTTTAATATATATATATTAACGTAAATTGAATTTGATTAAAATAATTTATTTATTAATATGTTTATATCAATAAAAATCAGTTAAGTTAAAAATGAATTTAAAAAAAAAATTAAAATTAACTTAACTTAAACTTTTAAACTCGTTTAAGGCTCAGGCTTGCGTAAATATATAATAAATGTATTATAATATGTATTTGAATTGATATATTATTACTGCAGGCGGTCCGGCTGAACCACAAGAAAGAACAAGTGATCATACTCGATGAAGACAACATGTTATTAGACGACAAAATGATCTACACGTCACAACCAAAGACTTATCCATTCGCTGTAGTCCTTAGACTTCGTGTACTTCAGGTACCTAGTATATGCATATCAATATTGAAAAATTAATATACACTTAAACCGTGGTTTTATTATGAGTGTAAGGCTTTAACTCTAAAAGGAAAAGTAGAAAATGATGTTAAACGTGAAAAAAATCATTTAGACGAATCCATATAGTGTGATGTACAAATGCATAGGTATTATAAAATAACGCAACTTTATTATAATATATTAAGAAATTGAAAAAATTTACGGTATTTGATAACGGGTAAAATTAAATTTGTTTAATATAATTGTTATACCAAAGCACATAGTAAATAACAATTTAAATAAAACGTTCAGGTTCAATATGTATATTTGATATTTCGTAAATGTGAAAAATATTTCGAGATGATAATTTACGCACCATCCACATTACTACATATTACTATCAAGCTTTATAAATTGTTTAACAATAATCAATCTAACACGAGCTCGTTTCATGACACTATATATACCTATAAATATTTCAAAAGTTCAATTTTCATTTTAGAAATTCAAATATCAAATAAATGTATACAGATATCGGTGTGAAAATTGAATTAAAATCGTTAAATATTTTCACCTCCTGAACATTAAAGATTATCTAAGGTGTCAAATAAAAGATGACAAATGACATGGGTTCGTCGTATTGAAGATATACGAGTTAAAGCCTCGGACAAACCCCTAGCGTTTCGCTGTATTTATCTCGCTCGTTATCGAAGGCATTCAAAACCGAACTTTTACTTTACAATTTGCTTAAAGCGGCGTAAAATGCTTCCACCATTGTGGCAGTTTATTTATTGTTTTAGTGCAACGAAACGTTGTTTAAAATTTAATTTTGACTGGGACAAGACATTCAAAAAAACCGTTTATCTTCATAACGAAACTGTAGACACGTTTTGTGTTTAAAGATATTGTTTAATACCATAGCTATACCTAAAATTTTATTATATTTTTGTAGAACTTATATAGGTACAGCGTCGTGTGTTCATTGATTAATGTACCATAAATAATGTCATTGTAATCGCACAATATAGAAAGCAAAATACATTTTACGGCATCACATAATAATACAATTTTACTATTTTACTAAAGTTCCTTTAAAACGTGCACTTTTGATATTAATTCTAAAAGTTCTTAGAAGCTCGTCATTGTTTTGTGTTTACTATTTTTACGTTTGATTAATACACTAAAATTTACCAGGCTCATATTATTAGTATAAGCACTTAGTATTTTGTGCGGGGTTTCAAATGAGAGATGCGATTATACGCTTGCTGAAACACGGAAATAATTAATGTGCATATAGGTGCGCACGAGGCAGGTATTCGGCCACGTGAAAAGCTTTCACATATTATAATATAAAATAATAATATAATCTCAGGGGTCATTTTTAGTCGCGACGCTCGGCACGACGTTCGTTTAGTTTTATCCGTTTTAAAATAATAACACACGCCTCGCGATTGTTACATCTAACAATAATTATTATTATAAATGTTATTTACTTTACGATAAAAAGAAAAAAAAACAACAACAAATATAACTACGGTAAAAATATGCCTTGCGCTCACTAGGTAATATAAAAGCTCTCGATTTATGTAGTTTTAGAAAAATTAGACGCGCCTACATTATATTCTTCGTATAACATGAAATTCACGACTAGGCCAAAATACGTTCAAAATATTGTTTTTCAATCAGTCTCGTCCACAAGGATCAGATAAATAGAATATCGAGAACACGGTGCGTATTATGTGTGACTGGAATTCGTCATTAAATCGATATAAAAAATATGGAATCACGCGAGACAAAGCTCTACACCACTGAACTTTGTGCAGCGTGGCGGTTTTTATTTTTTTCGTAGGGAATTTATGAGATATTAACTTATTTTCATAAAGTCAGCGATGTCGTTCGTTGATACATCAACACTGATCTCGTAAAAAGATTTATCCTCCATAACACCACATACCTTTAAAAAATATACATTCTTAAATTGATAAAAAAATAATATAAGAGTGTCAAATTTGACCTCTTTTTCTCAGAAAATACTTTTTTGGTTGCTATTTTTTTTTCATTTTCTATGAAATTCATTTCAACCCATTCATAAATAGTTCAAATACCTTTTGAAAAATATACATAATATAATAAAGTATTCGATAAGAAAAAAAAGTACATCTTTAGACTTCTGCTATGTGATAAACTAAATTAAAAACCATTCATTGAAATTTGGTATAAAAGTTCTAAAACAAATTCCTTGGGTGAAATATTTTTTATTCATTAATATAAATTAAACGTTAATAAATAGAAAATTATAATTTTTAATATCTATTTGTCTGTAATTTGTACTATCAAGTATGAAAGTCTTAGAAAAACAATAAATAGGTATGCCATTAATATCTTCAGCAGAATGTAATGTTTTCTTTATTGTTTTCTTCTTTATACGATATTAAATATAGACTTAAACAAACCAATGTCTATAAAGTATAAAAAATATAGCTGTAATGTATTTTAATTAAATTCAGTTCGTTATTAATTGTTATTATAATTTGTTTTTGTGTTACGCTTCAATCTTATGTATAATATATCTTTGATTGGTTCGTAAAAAAAATTCATGATTCTAATGAAAAAAAAAATCCGTATCGTAAATATTACGTTTAATATGAATAAAAAAAAACTCCTGGGGTTTTACTCCGTGAATTTCGTATGTATATAATGTAACCTAAATACATAATATCTTTATCAGTTCAGTATTTCTATTAGTAAAAATTATAATTGTATTAATAATGTATTCAACTTCATTATAGATGCATAAGGCAATAATATCAATACAAGATAATTTAATTAACCTTGAATAGAACCAGAGCACAAATATGGAATTAAAATATTAATCTATTAGGTGGTATGAATTATTTATACAAAATTATCGAAAATAAATGTATACCTAAAAAAATCCATGGGATTTTAAATATAATTTACCCTCATGACTTTAGAGGCAAATAAATTGCTTAGGAGTATTTCACATCCTCCCACTAACTCACTCTCTTTCTACATATATATAATTCGTTTGATTTATATACGGTACCTAGTATAACATATACTACTTGAAGTCTTGAACCCTGCTTCATATATTATATATTATTAAAAACGTAATACGTACTCTCCCAATGAAATTGTAGTTTTTTTGTAATCATTGTATAGTTATAATTATATTTATTTTTTTTCAGATAGTTTGCGGTATTACCGGGTTAGTTATGGGTATGGTTGCCACTATAGAAGAAAAAGGAAAAATGAACTTGGGCTTAGCAATACCGGCTGGAATTCTGACAGTTATTGCTGCAGGTATGTATTATACTATAATATATATATATATATATATGTATTATGTTTATGCATTATCATAGTTATTAATGAATTGTTAGGATATTTATGATCTGAAACTCTAAAAAATGCATCCAAATACGCCCAACAAATATAAAAGTGTGGAATTAAGCAACCAAATATGACATAGAAAAAATGTTTATAGGTTATTCATAATTCATCCAAAATATATTAAATATATTTATAAATTAATAATATAATACGTTTATTATATTGTTATAATATTACATTACATTCGTGCTTTCAAATAAATTTTGACACCAACATTAATATATAACTTTGAGTGTTACCTACGGGCTATGGGTAATGGGTATGGCCATGTATTGCCTCCGGTATGTCTATAAAAGCATGTATGACACGCTTGTTAGCCAGAACGAGATGATTTGTACAAGGTGAATCTAATAATAAAAAATATATATTTTAAAAAATGTTCTTAAAAATCTAGAATTTTAGAAAAGTGACGTACCTATACCTATACAATTTTCAAAAAAAGACCCTAGTATAAAAAAATGTCTTGAAAAACAAAAACTAATACATTCATGGCTATAAATGCATATAAAGTGACTTTAACTCCTCCTCAAAGAAACCGGGCTGGACAAGTAAATTTAGAAATAATATTTTTCCTATGTATACATATTGTATATAAATATATTTAAAAATATATATTTATAATCTAATGTTATCAATAATAAACATTGTATGAACATTTGTAAAAACTTATGGCTTTAGCTAATGAAGTTTCAGATCAATGAAAAATATATACATATATATATCTGCAATTTGCATGACTAAAACCAAAATGTGTAAATTTTATAATAATGAAATAAACAATATAATATTTCTTGTACATTTTTTATAAATAAGCCTATGGTGGATTAAGGAGTTAGGTTGAATTAGATTTTGCTGAAAATGTTTTTGAATGGACATCAAGATGTATTGAATTGATTTGATTTGTGTGATAAAAAATATAATTAACATTTTTATGTTGACTAAAACGTGTTGAAAAATAACTATCTACATAACGTATTAAGTAATTAATTTGTAAAATATGTAATTAATTAATTAATTTGATGACAATAATAAATATAATTGTATTAAAACATAGTAGGTATACACTATATAGTATATTTATTTAGTTATTTATTGGAACAGAACATGCTATGAGTCTATTTTTCATCAATGGTACTATGATTCAACTGTGTCTAAATAGCCATTATAATAATGCAATCTTCAACGTTAAACATTTATAGAATTAGTATATAAATCAATGTAAATGCAAAACATTACTTAAGTAGGTACCATAGTAGAATTAGTAAAAAATTAATAACCTTTAAAATACAGCTAAAAATTCTAATGAAATAACAAAATTTTTCTATTGGAACATAGTAATTTACAATACCATGGATTCTATTAAATATTTAAATGTATTAATTAATAACATTTATGAAATAAAATTATTAATTTTAACAGTGAAAATACCACTAAAAGTATGGTATGTGATTTTAATTAAAATTGTTCTGCGATGGTTTAATAATGGCACAATAAAATAATAACTTCTACGAAAACAAAAGGCCACCTATGGAAAATTAAAATATTAAAATATATAATTTGTTTTCTAAATTACCTGCTTCGTTACGTATAACTAATTAATTTAAAGAATAATATAAAAAGATGAACATTTTTTTAAATAAAATAACTGATGAGAACTATGTTATAAAAAAATAATATTGTGTTAATGCTCAATTTAACTAATAAAGCATTTTTTTTCTACTTAATACTGTGTTCACTATGTATGAATATAATTTCAAAAGTTATTGTTAACATTATATAGATTGTTAGACTATAAATTAAATTAAATGGTCATCGTTAAAACACATTTAGACCATTACATATACACTATACAGTATATCATATTTACATGTAAAATTATAGCACACAATTTCAAATAATTTACAAACAAAATTGCAACTCACAAAACCATTTTCTCCTTGTGTCTATTTCTAACATTTATATACTTTTCACAAATCATTTAAATGACTGTAAAATTATTATTAATATATAAATTAATATTTTTTGTAAGGAAATATTTTTGGTCACATTCTACTCGTATACACACAATACTCCTCAGACAAATATCAGCTTTTTTATGTCATCACCAACTAGGTCATGTTAATAGCTCTCTAAAATGTTGTTCTAAATCAATTTTATTTGTACTTGGAAAAAACATGGAGCATTATAAACGTTTCAATAATTTATGCTTTTTAATTAAAAAATATGTTCAGCTAATTGTCTAGTAAAACAATAAATGTAAATTATGAATTCGAATATTGTTAGAAATATTATAATTACTGCTGATGTATTGTATGAGCGAATTATTTGATTAATGTGTCTACTCATTGGGACACAATATTCTCATTTAACTAACTAATATTTTAATGTAGTCAATTAGCAATGAATGGCTTTCACCTGTCTGACAAACGCAAGCATTCAATCTAAATTGCCGACAGTAGCATCTAAAGAACCAGCATGGTCTTCACACTTCCACGATAACTTTTTAACTTGAACGAAATCCTACTTTATACCTATTAACTTACTAGATAAATTGCACGTGCGTATAATAAGCATGAATATTCAATACGAATATAATATATTCAAACAAGAGACCACGAAAGTAAATAAGATAAAAACTAAAATAACTAGAGATAACAAATTATTTGTTCACAGTGTAAGACAAACATAATTTCCAATGTATAAAAGTATATTTTCTATTAAATATCATATCATTAAGTTTTATTTATAAGAGTTATAAGTTAAATTCATATGAATAATGTAACAATCAGGGGTATATCTTGTCAAATTTGTAATGCACTGCAAAACTTGTCCAAACAAATTTTGAATATTTTCTATGAAAAACTACATTGAATGATTACTATTAAAAAAGTCACCGTATACAAAAAACCATGTTTAAAAAGAATATAACAGAAGATGCGTTTAATCACATTCTACTTAAAAAGTTATAAAATATTTTAATTATGAAGTGAAATCTCATGTATAGGTAACTTAGGTATATAAATATACATTATTATATATTTATTTATCTTAGAAGAAAAAAAAGTAGTAAAAATTATTTATTGAAAGCACAGTAATAACACTTAAATAATAATAATATAATATTACTTATGAAAGTTTATTTTTATTCATTGAACTACTTTGAATATATTGAGTTATATATTATTGCTATAATTTTTTTAATATCGATAATATAATTTTACAGTTGCAATTTGCAAAATCGATAAATAATAATAAAACGGTATTAGGAATTATAAAAATGTTATATCATCGTAATTTAATAACTCAATAGATAACATATCGTTTAATACACCAAAGAACAACTTAATGAAATGAATAATATTAAATTATAACGTCATGATCACAAGACATAAAGTTTAAATAAATGACTAAAATGACTAAAAACTATAACTAAATTGATTTATAAGTTGCATTTATTTTATTTATATGCTATAAATCTGATAGGCAAAAATTAAACTAAAAAATTTAATAATATCTAGCTGTAATATTTTTTTTTATTTATGAACTTATAATTATATACGTGAATATATTTTTTATAGAATCTCATAAAATGTTTGGATTAGGCACAAGAACGAAGTATACGTTAAAATCATAAGTAAAGTTATTCAGCAGTATACCACCAATAAAAATTAAAAATAATAAAATGAAATAATCATTTTAAAAGTTTTATATAAAATTGTATATTGCCCTTTAAAATGCAAATATTAAAATATCTAATTATTACATTTTCTATCTATAATTGTATAATTGAGAGTGAAAAAACGTCCATCATAACTTTTGCATTGAATTGCTCCAATCGTGTTTCTATACATGTTTTCAATATTTTTTTGTCAATGTAATGCATTTTTCGAAAAATAATAAATATCATATTGTTAAACATTTTGTCAGTACATTTATTGAAAAATGTTCTAGAGTTGAAAAATGTATTTCTATAATATATGTATTACAAGTAATAATGGTAATATTTGGTTATGCGCCACATATAGAATTTTACACTTGTACCAACATACCTTACAAAATAAATAGATTCCGGTGAATAAGTTAAATATTTCAACATTATTTTTAAATCTAACACAAAATTAATTTAGTCAGTATAAACTTATGGTTCTAAAAATGTTCGGGTAGGTAGCGTTGGGGTGTTCTTAAAGTATCATATAACTCCTCTATCGATTATAATGTGATTACTTATATTATGTGAACATAGATGGTATTTTAAAAGCCATATACATAAATTCTCATTAATTATCGAGAAATAATAGGTACCTATATGCAATATATTTAATATAATATAAGGTGCTGTAAAGTTCCAAAGTATACTTTAAGCATAGTACCATTTCATATCATTGGAAATACTTAATTTACCTAATACATGCACCTATATATGAAAGTTAAAAGTTACTTTTTTTTAATGAATACATTTATAACAATTACAAGTTAAATAGGTAGTTGAGGAACTCAACTTAGTTAAAAATCAATTTCATACATGAATTTTTTAGCTGAATATTTATATTTCATGCCAAATCACGAAAAGCAAATTTTATTAAAATAAGTTAACACAAAAACCGAAAAAATGTATTATTTTAAAAATTAAGACTCCCCAATAATATTAATTAGTTGAAGTTATAAACTATTATTTAGGTTTTATTTTTTTATTTTTTTCCCCTACAAACATAGATGACAAATTGTATCAATCATGAAGCGATGAAAACCAATAGGAAGATTCCTCATGAGTTGTACTTACGATCATACATATCAATTTAAAAAATATCAAAAATTCAATCACGTTATTTTTTTTAAAGATCACACCACAACGTTTCTTTAAATGTCGAACTGAATTATCTAGAAGTGTTAATGTTATGCAATTTAAAATTAATATGTGTGAATGAGATTATTTATATGGGCATTTATATTGCAGTACTGCTATACTTTATTTTGATCCCTATTGAAATCCGGGAATAGTGCATTAAACACTTCGATAGTCAATTTAGTATTTACCTATACATAATATTATAACCTGTATACCATAATACCGCAGTTTCTGATTTTTTTTATTTCTATCAAAACAATAATTTGTACAAAACCAAGTATAATATTTATCTGTGGGAATAATATTAGGAAGAAAATTGACTTAACATGACTATTATAATTAATTAACTGATTAGTTATTAATAAAACCAACATATCGTGGAAAAAAATTTTAGTCGTTGGGTTACAAGTTATCTTTAAATTAAATGTAACTCATTGTATAACTTAGTTAAAAGTAACTTTTGAAGTCGTTTCTGTTAAGCCTTGAAAATTATGTAAGTAGTAATAATAACAATTTAAATTTTATTTGACAATAGTTTAAAATGTGAAAATAAAGCTATACGCCTATACATTAATATAGTTTAATAGAGTAATAGATTTTCAGACAAATATAATTTAGAAACACGTAATCAATAAGTTTGAATTATGTGCACTATATAATTTTAAATTTAAACAATCCTAAGTAGTAAAACATTAATAAATGTAATACCAAATGTATTCAATTTAAATTATGAAAGATGAAACCGATACACTGTAATATCTATAAATTAACTAACATTAAAACACTGTTGCATCAATATTTATTTATGATTATTATATAATTGTAATTCTATATATTAGTAAAATAGTTGTTATTTATAATTCACCCAATAAACTTCAAATACAAATACTCCCGTATCAATTATAGATATTAAAGGAAATGTTATTAAATTTAAACTAATTAGTAAAGTACGTTTATTACGTTATAAAAGTTAACTTGCATTTTATTTTTGAAGGTTATATTTTTAATTAACTAAAGCTAAAACCAACTAAATAATAATCATTAGAATAATTAATATTAGGTACCTATTTTTGTTTTAAAATAATTACGATATTTAAATTTTTCAAAATGTAACAACAATATTTTACTTTTTCAATTTCTTTTAATTATATATTTTTTTTTAATTAAATTAAATAAGGTATACAATATACATTCATATTTTTCACGCATTCTATTATAACACTTATAATTTGTAGCGACATTAAAGGAAGTAATAGTAACTATTTATTAAAAGATTAACACAAACAGCTGTGCCCACATTTTAAAACCGGGGCATAGATTAATGCAATTTATAATTAAATATTATATCCATACAAAATAATTATAGACCTTTTATAGATTATAAAATCAGTTAATAGGATTATAATTTAATAAAATATATAGTAATGGTAGTGATTTATGTAGTCGTTTTTAAATTGATTATTTTTATTATTATTTGTATGTAAATGTTAATTACGTGTTTGTGTTTTTTCTATTTATGTTACCGGAAATATATGAATACATCTGATGTTATTTATAATGTCTAGACATTGTAAAAAAATACCAGGTATAATGTGCATAATAATCACATTAATTGTCATTTAGTAGGGACTATAAATTATAACAGTTGATACCGAATGAAAATCAGGCTATATGGAACAAAAATAATGTGACAAATGTTTTATCAGTACGGGGTCAGATTTTTCAAACTATACTAATATTACTTGTTCGGGCCATTTTATTATTCATAACTGAAATACATCAAACACTGTGAGGGGAGGGGGGCGTTCATATAAACATCCAAAAGTTATTTATGTGCAAAAAAAATCGTTATCTCCCATATTAGAGTAAGAGATGAAATCTTTAATTAATTGAAACATCAAACGACATAATTTATATACGAATATCAGCGATGGAACTATGGACATATACAGTTTATATAGGGTGTCAGGGTGATTCACAAAGCATGCTCACCCTCATTTTTTCCTTTAATAATTATTATAATTAATATTATTTATTCAAATTCTCATTTTTGGGATTTTTAAATATACTCAAAGACCGTATTTTCAAATTCTCGAATTTTTTTGTACTACTTAAGGAGTGCCCTGTGGCTATATAAACTACTGTTTTTTCAAATAAAAGCAATCCTTTTTTACTGTAAATTATTCAGTGGATATTTTTTTTGAAAATTTTAATGAACCTAGTTCAAATTCAATTTAATAGTTTCTTAATTATTAAAATGTTTGTATTAAGGATAATAGTCCTTAAGAAAGGTTTTAAATAAATAAAAAATAGACATGAAATTGGATCTAGTATTAATTATACTTGGAAAATTTGTATAAATTATTAATACTGATGGATTAATTTAATGAACAAAAATTTCAAATCAATATAGCCCCCGTATCTTATAAACCCACAACCATGGACCTTTCATCCTTAGAACACAAAGTTAAATTACTCAAAAATTACTCGTACGAATTTTGATTTTTATACGTCACAAATTTCAGAAATTATCTACTGTATAATTTATAGTTGAATAGGGGTGTTCTCATTTGAAAAACAGAAGTTTGCATCTCCACAGGACACTCCTTAAGTAGTATAAAAAATCTCAAGAATTTTAAAATTCGAAAAATCAGATTTTGAATAACTGCTATATTGGAGAAAAAAGGGGTTAGTATACTTGATGAATATATTTTTTATTACTTTATTTAACCACTCGATTTGTATAAATATTTTATTATTTATTAATGTAAGGTACCGTGCATGTTTAAATAAGCAATTGTTATAAAATGTGTGCAACATAAATATTATTTTTTTGATTTTTTCCCGTGATATATCGGACGCTATTCTAACTTAATTATATTGGATAACGTTAACGATAATAATAATCACTAAACCTCTCCCTGTTCAGTGTGTTATATACTTATATATAATATATAATATTTATTATTTTTTGGTACGGTTAAGGTATAGCGTATGATATATTATTATTATTATTATTACTATTATTAAACGTTTGCTATCGGTCACGAAAGCAGACATACGAGCGTTTACGGCCAGCATTTTATCTCATGTGAAGTGTTTAATAGACAAAAAAATGATTATACAAGCAGGTAAAACATTTTATTAATATCAATATATATCGCATATTCTCATTGAACATGTCTTCAAAATCATAAGAGCGTAAAATAGGAACATGATTGGACAAAACATTGCAAAATTATAAAACAATTTTTTTTGTTTATTCATTTATATATTAAAAAATATAGCGTAATACAATTTTTTGTATGTTTGAATATTTAAGGCATTTACAATTTGATAGTTTCTAATTATTTTCATCTATTCAACATTTTAAATAAATGTATTTTAAAACATAAAAACTACATAAATAGGAAATACCTACTCACATTTTTGATAACCTGACTTTTTCTTAAAGAAAGATAATATTTTTCCAGCAATAACGTACGAGACTAACATTACTACAATAACAGTTATAGTACCTGATAAATAACCTGAAAAATAAAATAATACAATTTTAAAATAATGTAGTGTCTAATACTAATAAGTTATTGCGGGCGGTATATCGTATATAGAATATATGTAATAAACCACACGAATAATAAATTATAATTATAATTATAAACACATAGTCCTAATTTGGAATAAATATCAATTTGTTCGAGACTTCGACATAATTCATAAATTGTATCTCCGATGTTTTTTTTTTTGATAAATCAAAGTTCTACGATTATTGAGTAAATTAATATAGATGTATCATTACAATTGTTTTAATAAATTACATTTTAAAATATAAGTCATTACATTTTTAACAGCTTTGGTTTAAAATACAAAATTAAAAATACATGTTTGACTCACTTAAAAATGTTGAAATATTATTTTCTTCATCAGATTTGCACTCAACATCCCAGTCAACTGGTATTAATGGTCTTACAACATCAATAAATATATCTAGTTCGCAAGCGATGGAATCACAACCAGGCACATGTAGTAAATATGGTTCGTGGTTACTCGTGTTCCGATACGATATCTAAAATATAAAATTATCGACCAAAAAATAATACTATAAAACAAAATAGCATGGATATTATAATATCATAAAAAAAAAAAAAAAAAAAAAACGTAATTCATACTGATTTATACATAGGTACTTTATGTGTAAGCACCTACTTACTTAATATTTATGTGTGCAAAAACTCACTGTGACAACATAATTTCCTGTAGTGTTTAACCGAAGTTCAATCATCAAGACAGCTGCATAGGGCACCAGTAAATGTTCGTATAGTTCAAGAGCGTTGAGTAAATTAACTATAGTAGAATCATGAGCTGAATAAACCCAGACCATTCTGTTAGGACTCAGGGTACCATTTTTCTTTTCGTACATATGGGTAACAATCTCGTTAAGTAAAGGACCTGAATACAAACCAAACCTTTATTCTAATATCACTATACGCATTATATGCAACCATATATAAGTTTATTATAAGTATATAACAAACACAACTCATAAAATATACTTTAGAGAATCGTTGTACACTGTTTGATACTTGAAACTATACTACATAAACATTTGTCGATAATTGGCTGATTGGAAATTCATTTTTACTCGACAACATGTGTGTTGTACAATATACAACGTATAAATTATATATATATATATACAATTTAAAACATATTATCATGGAATTAATTCTGTAAATTCTGTAATTCTTGGGTCACATATTTTAATTTATATTAAGATTCTTTTCTATGCTTTCCATTGCCACACATGGCCCAATGCCGGGCAAAATTCATGACCAGCCCGCACGAAATTCATAACCTTATACGTTATACCACGTACAAAAATGACTCGATATTCCGCTTTCATTTGATAAAATCAATATCCTAAAAGCACTTACGAAAATGGCTCAAGACCACACAGATTCTTTAGAATCCATAACATGTCAATATACACATCATGTAAATTAATTTTAATCAATATGGAATATTCTTTTTCATTTAATTATGTTGAAAAATAAAGAACACATTTTTTAAAATTATTAATATCTAATAGAATCAACATTGATCGGTTTTGTATTTGCTTTTTAAAAAATTAAACATTTTAATCGTGAAATTGAATCCTTTGATACTCTTAGTTGGCTTAGTTATTTGAAAGAATTTAAAAATTGTACGCACATCTACCTATAAATAGCGTTTGGTACTATTATGTACTGTTTAAATATTATAAACACGTAGGTGTACTGGAATTTCATTCCGAATTTCCAAATTTATACACATTATTTAGGTCAAAAATAATATTGTTATTATTTAACGTTAATAATATCTAGACTACTATAATACTTATGTTATCTATAGTAACAAATAATAAATAAATACAATAAGAAAACATTCGAAAATCCGGTAACAGTTGCGTGTATGTACTATATGCGGTATGATAGGATATCGGTAATATCGAAATAGTTGTGTGTGGTTTTGTCCCATGTAGTTTTCAATAATTTTGGTGTAATAAGCCATAACGCCCGTTCTTTAACATTTAATTTTGAAGTGCGGTTGATATTAAATTAGTTTAGTAAGATATTCATATTTTTAAGTATGTAGCCTTACAATCTTACATAATTATAAATCTAAAATTGGCCTAACATAACCTTCAATAATATATATAATATATGATTATTGTGTGTTTGTATATCCTAAAAACAAGATTTTTAGAAAGAAAAATTTAAAACTAACAACTATCCAATCGAGATTCAAAATAAGAACCTGTAGAATGACAATGATTGTCATTAAAAAAATTATAAAAATAACTTTAAATAAGTGATACTTAATTGTATTACTGATTTACGTTATTGAGTATGCAGAACTTAAGTCTTTGTTCATTTTAATTCATCTAAATGGCTAAATCTATGCCTTATATTTATTTTAACAAATAAATAATCATTATTTATAATATTATAGAAAATCACTTGCCAGTTTTTAATCTTTTCAAAGTATTAGTGTGTGTCTCCAATTCTACATTATTTTTAACTATTGTTAATAATGGTTCAGGAAATATACTTTCAGTCCACTTCGGTAATGTGTAGTTGAACTGTGACTATAAAACAAAATTACCTATTCTTTTAATTATATAAAAAATAAAATAAAATAAAGTTCAAATGTCGTGACTCGTATAATAACTCAAAATATGCAAAGTAGAAAAAAATTATTAAATTATTTTTGGTTAAAATTGAGTAATATACTAAAATGCCCAAATTATATATACTTTTTTTAAGAAATTATCAATAAATGGAATATATTTGAATAAATAAAAGAAACACTAATTAAAAAACAACTTTGGTATATTATTAGTGATCTTAAAATGGTTTGTACTTTTTTTTTTTATTAAATAATAAAAACTTAATAGTATTTATTTTATTTATTTTATAAAGTAATCAGTATACAATTAATGCTTAGCGGAAACTAAGGCTCGTTTATTAAAGATAGAAAAATGGAAATTTTTAACGCTAAAACACTCATATTATTTGAAAAACAATTAATGTTTTTCAAAATATTTTTTTTACATGGTTTCAAATCGTCCTTGCAAAACAATATTTTTTTCATAATTATATTTTTTAATATTAAATGATCCCGTTGCAACTTTTAAGTTTCTACTTTTTGAATAACAACATGCAGTTTTAATTTTATATTCCAAAGTAGAATATTTTTAAGTATTTCTATACAGTATACATAAATATTTAAAGTTTAGATGAATGGAGTAGAATGGTACGCGGTTACCCTGCAAGATATTGGTTCAATTCTCCGCTCATCGGCTCATTAAAACTTTAAATGCTTATAAGTTATAACGCATAAGCTAATCTTCTTAAATTCAATTTTTATGTATCGAAATACTTAAAAAAATATTTTGTTTTGGAATATAAAATTAAAACAGTATGTTGTCATTCAAAAAAGTAATAAGCTTCAAAAATTATAAGTATAAAGATAGTAAAAAAAAATTTTTTTTCATGTTGTTTATAACAACTAGAAACCATGTAAATTTTTTTTTTTCAAGCAAATACTTTTTGAAATAGTGATTGGTTCATGATAAAAGAATCATCTGGTGTATATACACCAACTAATTAAATTTATTTTTTAATACGGAACTATACTGCTATACAGTTATTATTAATATATTATGTTTTAAGTTTTTATATTAAAATAGTATTTTATCATTTAAAAGGGAAGTCTATTTAGATACTGTGACAATATTATATTCGATCAATGTTCAATATAATAATATTATTATAATAAATAATTTATTATTAATAATTATTAATAATATTATAACATTGAACATTAATCGAATATAAATTATAATATTGTCACAGTATCTAAATAGACTTCCCTTTTAAATGATAAAATACTATTTTAATATAAAAACTTAAAACATAATATATTAATAATAACTGTATAGCAGTATAGTTCCATATTAAAAAATAAATTTAATTAGTTTTATTTTCAGTACATAGGTATTAGTTAATTTTTCAACACGTCTATGTTTATCTTTAAATATAAAACAAAGTTACAACAATATATGAACCTATCTACTTACCTACTTGTTAAGTTTAAAATAGTTAAATGATGATCAATAAAATAAAACAACTGATAATTAACAAACATAAAATATGAAAATATTAAATTCTAAACAAAAACTTACATGTGCAGCTGTCGTTATAAATTGATAATAATTACATTATAAAGCATCGAAATGAAAAAGAAATGATGAAATATTTTAATTTTGCCCAAAAATTTAATATAAAGTTTATCGTCATAAACCATAATGGAACGTTAAATTATATAAAACGCAAAAAACTATTTTTAAAAATTACTATAACGCATTAAATGGATATGATGAATAATATATTAATTACAAATATATAAACATACAATTTACAATATACATATAATTTATCGATGTATAATATTATATGTTTAGTATTTACCTCTACAAGAAGTGCATCATATAGCCACGTGGTCGATTTTATGACTGTTTTTTTACCCATTTCCAAGTTACTGTTTTTTTCAATGTATTCGAATGCCGAACTAAACTGTGTGTAAAATGTTTGTACCTCGAAATCGTTTACTAGCTTATCCATCTCCTGTGAATAAAGTGGACAAGACGCTGACATTGACAATAACTAAAATAATTAAATACAAACATTATGATAATGTTTTAATATTATAAGACAAAAAAATTATTAAAAAATAAAGCGAAACATCAAACATATATTATTTATATATAAACATTGTTTTGTTTTTGTATAAAGCTTACACTTATCTTAGTATCAAATATAACAATTAAATCGAAAACTATGCAAACTAGTAATAATGTTCTGGACCTTAAAATATGTATAAGAAATGTTAAATGTTTAAAACAAACAAAGTTATGTCTTACCAACTATTCGATATTTTCTACATAACTCAATTATTTGGAGTTTATTGGAATCCAAAATCCAAATGAACTTTATTGTCGTTATACGAAACCGAGTAGATGAAAAAAAGTACGTTTTCACGACAAATTGAATATTACGTCATGACCTCAATGCGTCAGTCTGTCTACTTGAGAAAAAAAGACATTAAAAAAACTAAAAGCACTCTAAGCATCCGTCTTGAAACCTAGCCTAACTAATTTCTCTATGTATATAGCTCACTTTCGGTTTTTACTTACTCTGCACAAATTATGGATACGTGACTTTTTCTAGCTTATGGTTTTTTTCGTTTTAAATAACTATACAGTGGTGAATATATTATTATAATATGCAATAAAATAAACAAACCACCAAAAATAACAAAAACAAAACATTAATTTTGAGAACATTATGAATATGTTTTGACAAAACAAACACACCAAAACCACTATGTACGGTATTATACATACGTTATCCATGGGTTTTGGCACAGTGTGTATTGGAACTAGTTGAATATGCTTCCCAGGTTCCATGTTCCAATTGTCAGACTCCACAGGAGGATACAAACCAGCTAGATTGGCTTGGGCACTCATTATGGTCCGATCGTAGTCAGAGCTCTGCACATAAACGTCTTCTGCAGAATACACTTCCGGCAACCATCCACTGTACCGTTTTTTCAACCATTTTCCCAATTTAAATTGTTTTTCTATTCCAGACTAAAAAGTAAAAAACACAACCCCACAAGTTCATAGTTATAAGGCCGATGCTAATGCACAAAACGATGTTTACCTATAACATAACATATTTTTGTTATGTATTCTACTGCGATCCCACATTTAGTACAATTATTATTCGAATTTTTTTTTTTTAAATCATATCAATTTTTGTAATTTACAAGTTAAAAAATATAGCACACCATACAATTTTCAATTTTTTTCATTGAGTAGACGTTATAACAAATAAAACATATAGCATAAATGGGCGTTTAAAGTCGTCATCGCAGATTAAAAACATAATGGAATAATAATTGCAAGACAATATCCATTATCCTTTTAAGATTTTCAAATGCGCAATTAAATTAATTACTTACAGGAGTTAGTTGGCCAAATCCCATAGGCCAATAAGATTTATTAGAGTACGGATCGTTTGTATAAGTATGCTCAATTGACCGATCGCCGTGTCTGTACAACTAAATAATATTAAAGAAATCGTCTTTAGTAATTATTTTGAAATAATAATTAAACGTTGATGGACACAATATATAATGTTATGTAAGAATATTAATTATATTTCAAGTTTCATAAAATTAAGAAATTATTATTGAATATATTTTGTCATAATAATAACAGACAAAATTATTATTTTAAGATTATAAGTAAATAAATGTAAAATACGGTTCTTTATCGATCATCCTCAACAGTGTGTTCATAAATTAGTTACAGAAGTACTAATAGGTGCATACAATAGACCAGTGGTCTTCAACCTTTTTGGACTTGCGACCAACTTTTTCAGGCCTACATTTTTCGCAACCCACATAAGCTTTGTAAAAAAGCTAAAATTGCTTGATGCTTTGAAGTAGTACTATTAAAACTGAATAAATAAAAATTACTTATAAGTACTACGTAGAATCATACCAGTGTAATATGAAACATTATACTGTGATGTGATAATGTAATATTATTATTATTTTTTTTTTACCTTATATAATTTTATAAATTTAATTTTTATTTTAAAAAGAAGACTTATCACGACCCAATTTTAAAGCTTATACGTGACCCAAAAATGGGTCACGTCCCACCGGTTGAAGACCACTGCAATAGACCATAATATGCTACACTATGTAGTCTAGATACAATATATTATATTCATAGATAATAAAAACCATGGATGGGACATCACAGATTGAGGCGACAACATTATTGTGGTGATAAGTGATAAAAAACTGAGGCCGTTTGTATAATATGATTATGTTTTATTATAACACATAAATATATAATACAATAGACACAGATTTATATATAATAGTTAGTATAGAAGTCTCAAGTTTGTGACCAGGAATGATAGCTGTTGTACGTATAATATATTGAAGCCAACATACGTATGTGCAAGAGAGATAGACAATGTAATGCATTACAATGCCTGTAATACTGAGTTATAATCTTCTTGATAAGACCTCCCATTATTCTTTGATAAAACAGCAGATTTATATGGATCTAATTAGACATGTTAGCTTCACATAATGTCTCACTTCATTCCTGGTCTATTCTTTTTTATGTCTATGGTCCTAACCATATTTTTATTATCCATGTATATAATATATATTATACATTCTTATAATATTTTATACTATAGATAATTTTAATTTTATATATAATATAATATCATTATCCTAATCTGGTAATAGGTACACATATTACTGCCTACTGGTAACAATATACCTGTGCCTATGCCTGTAATCTCATTTTATCACCAACATAGTGTATACCTTCTATAATTCACAAGCCATTGTTACTATATAATTATGGTTTTTAAATACCAAGTAAAAATGATATAAACTATAATAATAAGTAACCAATAATAACCAATAGGTACATCTGATTTTATGATATTAAAAATTTCAAGACATAAATACAGTTTTTTTAATTTCAATGCTCGTTACAGATAATCGGTAGAACTTACATATTAATTATTATTATAATTATTTATGCATATGAGTATCATTAAATAATACATACTAGTGTGGAAAATACAAGATGTCCGTATTTATAAGCCAAAGGATCCACACTGATAATGTTTCCAATGTTGCAGATAAATATTATTGTTCCCACAGTTAATTTAATCATATTTTCAAACGGTCACAGAGTTTGATCTTACAAAAAAAATATATATATACATATAAGAAAAAGATGTTTGTACAATGACCAAAAATGCAATGCCTATACTAGAACACACTCATCAAGCAGTAGTTATATATAAGTAACAATGATTGTATGAACTGAGCAAAATGTTACACATCTACGTACAAACAAATAGCAATACCTAACCATTTAATTAATAGGTATAATAATATTATAAGCCACTTTTAATCGTCTCGATTTATTTTGTGTTTAGTATCAAACTAATATTATATAATGTTCTATGTAATCATTAATTTAAATTATAAATTAACACATTTTCTGAGCAGTTATCTAAGAATATATTTTATCATTTGATTACCTCATATTTATCAACAAGTACTGTTAATTTTTATGCTTTATGTAATGCACTATATTTATCCACTTAATACATTTTAAATGGTAAAATTTGTACTTTTAGTTCACAATGCCCGTACCGCATTTACCTAACAGAATTTTTTTTTTTTTTATAAGTAAACGATTTTTTCAAAAATCTTTTGTTTTTTTATTATTATTATTATTATTATTATTATTATTGAAATATTAGGGAGTTACCTACTATTTATTTCGAGAATTAATAACGACTTGAATGTTGACGATTACATGTAGTAATACTAGTAATAGACAACAGTGGTACAAACACGTGTATGGAGTGACAAAATACTTTTAAACATGTATTTAAATACTAAACCGAATAAATTGAATAAATACAAAGTATGAAATTAATTTAATTTTAATGAGTAAATACAAAGATACAAATGTTAAAGTAGGTGTACGAATATTAGAATAGTAAATATTAAATAGAGTTACGTTATTTATATTTTTAATACAATTAGCTATTTTTAAGTCATTTAAAAATATTATAGCTTAATTAACCACCTCCTCAATCTTCTTACAGCTGTACCTTTTACAAAAACTTAATATTGTGAACATTTTGTATATCTCTGCTTTTAAATTTGAATTATCCATATCGGCGCACGATCGGTTATCTTTACTATTATATAATCACATTATTAATTGGCCTTTGTAGCTATATCATATATCACGCACTATTATTATTATTATTATTATTATTATTATATTATATTATATTATATTATATATTTCATTATATTATGTAATATTCGTGTTACATACATTATATATATATATATTATAAGTTACCCTTTTTTTTTCCATTTTTGAACCGACGACGCCGCGGAACTGCTTTCGCATTACTTCTACGGATTATAAGTTAACCTAACCTAACCTAACCTAAGTTATCATAGTTTCACACCACATACTGGAAACAAATAAAAAAATGTAAAAAAAATATGTTTATATACCTAAATAGTTTATAATAATGCAAACAGATAGTGATTAAAGATAATAATTAAGAAGATAGTAGAAGGTAATTACAGAAAAGTATTTAGAACTGTTTATATGAGGGAAACGAGCGGGCTAATGATAGAATTTAAGTCTGAAACGAATCGGGATAAAATATAAGGAATAGATGGCGACTAAATTAATCTGAACTGTTAGTTTTATAATGAATTTTAATTGTCTGTAGGTACTTGTAATGCATTTAATATGCATACGAAATTAACTTTTGATAAAATAATTTAAGTTCTCAATGTTTAAGATAAATATTACTTCCAGCTTATGGCAGTTTGAAAGTATATATTGATACAAAGCATAAATTATATTCGAGGTTCTTGTCGTAATAAGGAAACCACAAAATATTAGTTTTACATGAGTTTATTAACTCGCACTAAAAATAGTTCTGAACAACGTTGTTTTAGTAATCTTAACGTTAAAACATTTTTTAGGCGGTCAAATAAATTTTTTATTTTTAGTTATGTAAGATAGTGCAAATTAATTGTCAAACATTATTATTAATACTATTAATAGTTCTTAAGATAAATTAGATATTTGGTATAAGATCAACTAACGAGAAATAAACATTTTAATAACCATATATTTGATACCCATACTTTTATAGCTATATGAATCATGAATAACAATGTATAAAATACAATAATATAGTATATATAATTTTAATTTTCCTTAAAAACATTTTTTATTGAATAATCATTATTATGTAAAATGTAAATATATTTTATTTGTTTTCTAAATTGGAAATAAATATAATTAGATTTTTATATTAAACCATTTAAATTTTCAAATGATTGTACAAATATAATATATACTATTATGTTATTAAATATTGAACATTATGAAGTTTAACTACCTATATTGTCATTGATATTATTATTTTTAATCGCATGCATACTATTTTCTTTATCTCACATTACGTATTTTAATATATATATATACTAATATACCATTTACATTTATAATATTTCAAAGAGATAAAAATAAAGATAATAATAACTAAGTAATATAATATTGTTAAACTCTCAATAATTTAAAATAAAGGGATATTAAATGTTCTACCTCTTTTAGTTTTATGTAATCACTTTTAAATGTTGGATCATGTTAGCTGAATACTATAACATAAGCTATACAACATCAAAGATCAATATTTCTTGGGTCATGTTACTTAATGTTCTTTTATGTTCCATTATGAATGATCAGAATGAATGCTTTACGAATTATGATGAACCAATTAATAGCATTATCGATTATAAATACTTTTTACACTTTTACCTAAATATCAACATATATTTTTGATTAATATTATAAAATTATAAAATAATTTGTGATTAAAAAAAACCTTAAATTATTCTCTTTATTATTGTCTTAATTTTGCATTCGTTTTTAGTTAGGTTAAAGGTAATTGGGGAACCTTTGTTTAATTATTAATATTTTTTAATAAAATTACTGAGTAAGATCTTTTCACTTTTGTGCTGCAGATCAGACTAATGAAATACATTTATTCAACTGGCTTTGGAGCGATTCATTGTTCGCAAAACTCAAAATTAATAAACAAATTGATAAATGCGTCATGTTATACAATTACACCTAACCCTATTATTAGCTCTAATACAATACATTATAACATATATAACCGAAATCACTCCGATCCGATTAGTGTAGTAGTGAACATATAATATTATCAATAATATTATGTTGACTAAGGAGTTATTATTTATATTTTATTATAATAATCGTCCAACCTATTAATTAGGTACTATAGTAATAATAACTAATAACTAATAATTAACAGGTAGGTTATATACCTGTATGAATTATCTTTTTATTTTACCTTATAATAACATATGTAAATGGACAATGGGTCCTAGTAAAAAATGTGGTTTTTCTCCCAATGCATTATAATTAATCTGATTCAATGCAAAATTAAAGATTCTTAACGTAGCGATGAATGTATTAACTTAACAATGATGTGCTTTTTCTTGTTTCTAACGTCACCTTTAGAAGCACTAAAAATGCACCAATCATCAACTTTGAGGGTATTTTTTGGTAATAAATTGAATCTATACGAAAACCTAAAGGTTAGGTTAGAAACCTAACCTAACCAAACCTACATTATAGTTGGTACTTTGAGAGGTAAAAAGTAGGTAATGCTTTTTTGAATAATTAGGCAAAACGAACGATTAATAACGGAGAAATGGGAATACGTATACATATACTATTTATACGCAACACCAGTTTTTGCCAAATTTATTTTTTTTAGTTAAATATTTATCTATAAATATAAAAATGAACGTTTGTCCTTTATGCATTCCTAAACGGCTGCTCCCCCCTCCCCACCACAATCAGTTTTTTTTATTATTGTTTTTATGTCAGTACGTCCATAGGGTATAAAAAAGTATGTTTTTTTTAAAAAGTCGATTTGTTTCTTTATTTAACTGAATGTAACGTTAATTTTCATCAAAAAGAAGATTCTTCAATTATTTGCTACTCTGTCTGTAACATCTGCTACTCCAGAACGTACATTTTCGGTTCTTAAAAGATTGAAAACATATTTAAGAGTTACAATGAATGAAGAAAGGTTGAATAGTTTGGCCTTAGCTACAATAAATAAAGATGAATTGGAATATGAAAAGGTAGAAGATATAATGACTGCATTTATAAATAAATCTCTTAGGAGGATGAAAGTTGTAGATTGGATATTATAATAGTATTAAAAATATTTACCTTATATTTATTAAGTTGTTTGCAATAAAATATTATAAATAAAAAGTTATTAAATATTTTAGTAATTTCAGCAGGATGTATTTAGTATTATATGTGGTCACATAATAAGTATACGAATTATATCTATTTTTTTTTTTAATGAAAACCGTACAAATATAATTTTTATAGGATTTTTTCGTCCCCCCTACCTTCTTTAAATCCTGGCTACGCCACTGAACGGCTGGACCGATTTTGATGAAATTTTTTATGTGTGTATGAGTGGTTCCCTGGATGATTTGGATTCACAAGTGGACCCGGTAGGAGAAATAGGGATTTTGAGATATACGATGGTAATTTTTGTTTATAAATGGTTCCTATTGGTTATAACTTTGTAAGAGAAATAATTAGTAGAAATTAGTATTTTTTTATATATTGATTGCCATTGGTTAATCAGATCAGGTACAAGCACGCATCAAATCGAATTTTCGCACATTGCCCACCAAGGTGGCTGAGTTGCACTTATAGCCGCTCATCGGCATGTTCGAGATCCACCTGCGGTTACTTATCTGCTGTCGCGCATTGTCCGCTATCCGATCTTAAGGTTTAAGGTATAATCCGTTTCTGAAGGAACATGCAGCAGTTCACGTGACGAATCCGTAAATAAAACGGAAAACGTAAAGAGATTTAAATTCCTTACAACGTGGAAAATACCATGTCTATATAATATGTGATCTAGGATCCAGACAACTTGTTAGTTTGATACCTATAGGTCAAGTACAAATAGCCATTAGATCGCACTAAAGTAGTACCAATACCATTTACATTATAAGAAAATTGAATTAAGTATATAATCTATAATTATTATGCAGTTGTATTGATTTTCGAAAATGTCATGTTATACAGCCGGCAGCATTTACACGAGCCACGGTTTCAGCGGTTACCGACCGCAACAGTTGTGCGACCCGCGACTGCAACCGTTCCGATTTCTGGGACCCACCGTCCGGTCCGCGGTGGCGCTCACGGCGCTATGGCTCGCCGCCTGTCTGTTGCACGCCTGTCTGCTGTACGTCTCGGCACGGTCGCTGTTCCGGAACGGGCAGATCGCCGTGCTGGCCACCATACTCATTTCGCTCACGTTGCTCACGCTGCTGTCCACTGCCGCGCTGGTGCACATCGACTGCAAGTACGATCCCGATTGACCCGGTCCGGAGGCCCAAGTGCCAACGGCTTCGGTCAGCGTGATCGGGCCCAGCCATTTGTCCACGGACAGAGCCACTAAGGTGGCGTGGGTCATATAATACCGCATATACCAAGGTATACCGGGTGCGGCGGATGCCTCGCGTCGAACGCTCCATATATTTATATGACAACACTATGTATATTTTATATCGTGTACATTTTATACGAATATGATTGTATAATGTATAAACACCGTCGACTAAGGGTCGTTCCTACAATGTCCGGTTAAGTGTCGGTTGTAAGACTAACCGGCAGAATTCTATCGGTAACACAAAATAAATTCTGCCGGTTATCAGACACTTGACCGGACATCGTAAGAACGGCCCTAAGTAAAGCTTTGTATAGTTATCGTAAAATATAAATTATAAGCAATATGACATTCTCTACGTGAAAATCGTGCTTTTTAGTGTATCAAATACTAATATGATTGAATATGAAAATATGATCTTACTTTATATTATTGGTACCAAATGATTCGAATCCTGCTGTCGAAATGTGATACCACGTATTATGATAGTTCAGTCCCCGAAACCAAACTTTTGAACACATTTCTTAACTACTATATCTAATCAGCAAAATTAAATTCGAAAAAAGACATTGATCCATAAAAAATATAGTATTTTTTGTAATAATAACAACCTCTTTTTAATTGGAAAATTAATTTTATTTAAACTAAACAGTTCACAGAAACCAAAATATATTTTATTCTGAAACATAATAAACTTGTTCATTTTTTTAATGAATTTTCTCGCAAAATGTTCAATATGGTATTATAATGATTTATTTTTATTTAGATTTTTTCATTCAAGAATTCAAGACAATAATTTTAAAACTTTTCAAGATCTTATGAATTATTGTTATTATTTTTTTTTTTGATTAGAATACTAGACTTCTGTAGATATTTGTAAACTTAATGTTCGTTGTAGGTATAAATCATTTCCACAAATGTATAATATGTAAATGTGAGTAAAAAAGTTTTCAACAAAATTCAATCGTCAAAGAATATATTACATTATACAAATTCAATACAAATGTTAAAAACCATTGATTAGGTTAAAAATAAAACATAAATAATATTTTGTATGCGTATTGTTGAATTTCAAAGACATTAAGAGTACGCTACCCATGCATTTATTGACTCCATCTTATAGGTACACGCACGACATTGCAAATTTGCCTTCACTAGTTTCAATAGTGTCCTGTTTTGATATTAGAGTTAATTGTACTATTATTAAGCTTTTAGGCCGGTGCTTAAGTCGGATTTTATTTGATATTTTAATTTTTGAGCAAATTGTGAGCATTTTTAATATTTCACTTACCCATATCTCGCTTGAAAATTAAAATATCGAATAAAATCCAACGCTTAAGCACAGATATTGTACTTACTTAAAGGTTTTATTATATGTTAATTCACTCTAATATCAAAACTAACAGCACACTATTATTGAATTATTTGAAACTAGTGAACGAAAATTTGTTATGTCGTAGGTACGTTTGTAAGACAGAGGCAACAAACGTTTGGCTAACAAACGTAGCGTCCTCTTAAGATATTAAGTTGGTATTACATAAATTACTATAATAACTCACCACAGTCCACAATATGTATATTATACCTCACATACCAACTTATGTGGTTAAGAATAAAAATATTATTTAATTGTTTTTAAACTTTTGATTTTATTTACGATTTGTTAACTATATAATATGTACATTATAATGTTTTTCTGATTCAAGACTTCAAGAATACGTTAAGATTTACAAATTAAATTATGACTATAATTAAATATGTTTAGAAGAAAGGTCATAAAAATAAGTTTGTAATGTTTATGAAATTATGACCAACGAAAGTTCTATAATTGTATGAAATATGTACATGTAGACATGTAGAATATTTAAAAAAATGTACAAAATATATTATATATAGGTTGTTCGTTTTTAAATAAATATTAATTTGTATTAAGTTTGAATAAATAAAATAAATAAAAATTTCAATTGTATTAGTTTTTAATTAGTACCTTCTATATAACTTAAAAAAATTGTTTTTGTTTGAAATTTATTGAAATTAAATTATTTAGATTATACTACTATTTAATATGACATTTTTGACATTATTTAATGACTTACAGAGTTGTGATTCGTATTATATGCTTCTTCAAACAATAAATCGAACTTGATACGAACAAAATTGAAAGCTTACTTAAAAATTTTCGTATACCAGTTATTGACTACAGTAAAGTACCTACCTTTACAGGTCACTTGGGGTTTTGAATAGACATTCGGAAATAACTTAAAGTTAACTCTGATACCAAAACTTTGGAAAATCTATTTAAACTCTATATTGTCTAAAGTTATCCAGTTACATTTTCTTACACGAATATAGTATTTTTAAATCATTTTTTTAAATTTTTTTATTTTTTTTATACTAAAATCATTTTAAAAATTATAGTAATTTAGATAGGGATCGAATTTAATGGATTTGTAAATAATAGTTAAAAGTTAAAACGCATATCCATTGCAATGAACACGGGTATTGAAAGGATTAATAAACATCTAGAGTTTCTATTTGTAGTAAGAACCTACTAATATTCTTAAATAAACATTATTTAATCAGTGCTAAATACTAATACTAATAATACTAACGATATAAAGTTGAATTTGAAATTAAATAATAATTCGGTACTCGGAAGGTAGGTATTACGAGGGCATTAAATATGTAGGTATACCTATGGGCTATGGACTATATAATCCTTAATGTTACAATGGTACTGGATATAATATTATGTCGGTTTGTGTAACTAATGTCAATAACATTTACATTAGCTGTATTTTAATTATAGGGAAATAATGGAAATTGAACATTTTTCAATGGGTTTATGAAGAAAAAGAGTTTTCAGTCAAAAATTCAGATGTTCAACAGCTCTGTGAAATTCGTACTTTCACTACCAAGGCAACACCACCCATTTAAACATTTTATATTTTAATGGTACAATCAAATAATATGTGTGATAAATTTATCATACTAGTTGTACGTTATCTTATCGAAAAAAAGTATTACGATGGATTTTATCAACCCATAGTGAAAGTACACCTGTAATTAATGATGAGTTTTGAGAAAAATTTGTATATTTAGGATTGGAAATTTAAAACAAGGTTCCACGTACGTAGGTTATTCTGTAACCAAAAAATCTCAAAAAAATAAACACGCAGATTTTTTTATTGTTATTTTATGATAAAAATTTGAACGAAATTACATATTAAATAACCAAGAAAACGAATTTAGTTGTTTTGTTGTAATTTTATAATATTATATTAAATAAAAATAATATAATATAATTGCGTCTCAGGAAAGAATCGTTTTTCGTATATAATGATATTATATCATTGAATTAAAATTTAATACCATCCATTAAATGAGTGACCCACTAGTAACCTACTGTACAGCAAAGCGACATCCACTTGACTGCCCTTTTTTACTTTTGTAATGCGTATAACAATTAACAAGAACAACAGTCACAAGTCTCGATAAAAAATATAAACTCAAATAATAATAATATATATATATATATATATATAATAATATATCGTATAATAAATACATTCACATTTCAGTAGGTATTTACTGGGGTATTTAGGTATAATGTTCATAATGTTATTATTTAACTTACGACCAACCCATGAAGACATTCATAATATTATTAATAATTTTGTTTTGTTTTTAGTGATATTTTCTCTTACTTACTCTTTATTATTGCCTTACATTATATAAGTAGTTTAGTCCCAACCCGTTCAATCCATATATTTTATTCGTACATCATATTACAATAAGATGAATAATTTTATGGCGATTGACGGTTGTACACTCAGCACGAATAAAAATAAAACGTCCAAATCGTCTCATATCTAATTAATAATTATTAAACAATAGTTTTGATATCCATTTAGCATTGCCCAGAGGACACCACGAGGAGGCGATTCTCGTTATCATCCAAAAATGGTTTCGTTTTATTTTCATTTTCGTATTATTAGAAAGTATGCGAATTCAAATCAAATTATATAATATATATTATATTATATATTGTATAATATATGTACCTATAAATATATGCGTTATTCATCATTTTCAGATAAAATTATGTCGTGCTTATTATATTTTATCGATGAAAACTATCGGGCTAAGTTAACAAAAAAAAAGGTACTCACGAGCCCTGTTTACATTTGCACAATTTCATATACGGATCCAATTTGAAAACATAGTTTAATACAAACAGGCGAAATTCGGACAAATTTATTATTTTATTTATACGGAAATGTAAAACTATAATTATTTTTGGACCCAGCTTGGATTTAACCGTTTTAAATAGATTTCAAAATCTCAGGAACCCCCATCAATTCTGGCACACAGGAGAATAATATTAGAGGTGTTCCTGGAGATAAAAATTGCCCAAAGTTTATTACTTTGTAAAATGAATATACTATTATTATTAATCTATTAATCTATTATTTTTTTATTACTTATAATTTATGTTGGGTAAATTAATTACTCGTTCCTCTAATTTTTCACCTTTAATATATCTGTAATCATGCCTTTTCTGTATACCTAGTTATTTAATATTGCTTTGTAGTATCCAATATTAACAGGGACGAATCACGAAGCATGCTTACCTCCTATTAAGAATGAGTTTATTTAATTTTTAATTTTTAGAACTTTTAAGTTGACTTAAAAACAATGTTTAGAAATATTGAGATTTTTATATAACTTTTAAGGAGTGCCTAGTGGTGATAAAAACTAATTTTTTTCAAATGAATACCGTAATTTTTACTGGAAATTGATTTGAGGATACATTATTATTTTAAATATAAGGTACTCCAAACAAAGTCAACTTAATAAGCGTCCATAGAAGAAAATAAAATTACTGAGACTTTTAACACGACAGACAAATCAGCGGCCCTGAACGTGCCATTATATGTCATAAACCTATTATATAAAAATGTAATTTTATTTTGTCCCGTTATAAGTGCAAATTTTTATTGGTTAAAAAAAAAGGGGAATACCGTCAATTGAGCACGGTAATTTCATCTTATGACAATTAAACGCAAACATTTTAGTCTTTTAGTCTTTAATGCACAACAATTCAGCGCATACGAAATTTGAATAGTAGTTTTAGGTATTATATTGAATAATTGATATAATCTGATATAAACGTGTTAAACTATATTTTTGTATAAAATTATTTAGTGCAATTTCAGTTTTAGTTTTAGTTTTTAGGTTTTTATTGTTTTTAATGACAATATCCCTAAAATATATTACGAGTTAAAGAGAAAAACAGTAATTATAGTATACAAAAATTACCTATACAATTATAGGAAAGATAGGCGTAATTAATATAAAAGAATTTTTAGGTGCAATTAAACTAAAATTGCTTGGGATGAGTATATTCAAATGATACACAACGTTAATTTGTTTCTATATAAATGTCGATAAAAATGTATGTTGCTGAGGCTTGAAAAATTAATACAAGTTTCTACATAAGTAGTAGATAATCATCATAATTTAAATTTAAATAAAATATGATTTATTTTATAATACAATTTGTTTTGGTATAGTGTACCTATGAAGCAATACTCTATTAAAATTTAATATTTAATTAACTTTATATATTTTACTATGGGGATGTGTTTTAATAAAATTAAAATGAATTATTAAAATAATTTAGTATATTTTAATGAAGATAATGTGAGCTGATTTGCCTCAAATTTTGCCTCAAAATTGATCTCAAATGTCGTATACGCTGTAATTCGTTTAAATGTCGTATACCTTACCCTAAATTATGGTGTGCTAAAATCTCAACCTGAATTGTCTCGTTCTAAAATTACTGCTCAGAAATGTCGCAGAACATTAAAAATATTGTTTGTGACACACGATAAAGATGTATGAATATAAATAATAATATATATTCTATGTCATGACAATATGACATTGTCGTGTGATTTGTTTTCTTATGTAGACGGTAGTGTTTTTTAATCTGGCAAAATCCAAATAACTTGGTTGTTCGATACCACCCCAATCGGCAATCTATATCCATGGTTAGCTCGTTACAACAATTAATAAAAAATAATTTATTCACAAGCTATATTTCTTTCTTTGAAATAGATATGTCCAACAAATTACTATAGTAATCGACATTCGACACTGCTATTTAATAGCTTAGATAAATGTATACCGTAAAATACATTTTGTAATGCGTAAAAATATTTTAAGAACTTCTTATAAATTGTATGAAAAAAATTAACTGTGCATGTGATCTATCACTATTACAGTATTACGTCTATATTGAGTGCTGTTAAAGTGTTAAATATAATCTTTTAAGTACCTACACATCGCTTACACTGCACCTGATGGATTAAATATTGAGGTACCTAAACCAGAAAACCTTGACTAAAAAAATTATACCTTCAAAATTATGTTAATATTAGATTTATAAATTATTTTTACTTTTTAAATTATAGAAACTAAATCTCTAATTATTGTACTATCCGTGTATGTTTTAAATAGTTGGATAAAATTAATAACTTTATAATCGTATACTTTTTATACTAATTCATAACCTAAATTTAAATTTAAAAATGTAAGTACAGTATATCAAGCCATGTTAACTCCGATTGATTTTTTCTAGTAGCATATTAACCAATGTTAACGCACATAATAACGAAATACGTGTATGAGTATATGGTTATACACTGATGTGTGTTTTGAACTACTGTGACATTAAATTTTGGATTAGTAAAAATGATTCAATTTTCTGGTAGCATTTAAGATCTAGTTGGTACAAGGGAATGAGAAGTAATACTTTCTAAATTATTGGGAAAAACTAAAAAAAAAGTTGTAAAAAAATTTGAAAACAGGAATTTTTACCAAAAAACATTTGATCAAAAATTGTATTTTTTTGTTGTAATTCAAAAATGAATGACTTTAGAAACTTGAATTTTTCACCTAATATTTATAATCGCCAATCTATACACATTACATAGTTTTCAAATAGTTTGCGCCACGGTATTATAGACATTTTAGATTTTTAAATGAAGTTGAAAATCAGAGGATTATTTCAACTACTTATAGTATGTGTACCTACCGTCGTATACGACACAAAAAAAACATATTATTGTAAAATCAATACATTTATTGCTCCGCTCTGCAGAATCTAAATTACAATATTTTGGAAGACCTAGGTTTTTTTGAAAAAAATTTTTTTTATGTTACCAACATTTTAAAATGTTAAAATAATTGTTACTTTTGAACGATATATTAAAGGTTATTATATATAATTGGATTAACTAAAGAAAAGCTGCATGGTGCACTCGAAATTATTGTCTTTTTTATTTTGATTATGAGCGTTTTTGTCCATAAATCATTCTAGAGCAATTTATTTTGAATCAAAGCGAAGTACATGGAGTTAACTTCCCCCCCACCACTTCTTCCGAGTTCCTATCGACTTAATAATGCCACCAAATAATTCCAAATCGAGTTTCGGTGTAATCCATTTTTGTATTTTTATAATTGTTTTAAACAAATTAGCTTGTCTCCCTCATTTCGTCCAATAAACTTCAAAAAAACACCAAATATAGTATCAAATTAATTGTAAATCATTTTGCACTTTCATAATTTTTAAACATTTGTAGCCTGTCCGGGATTTTTTTTGTGCTTATACAAAAAATAATTGTCAATTAGCCAAACTCAGTTTTCAATTATTCACAATTATTTGGTGGTATTTGGAAGTCAAACGGACAGTCCCAGACTGGCTAAAAAAATTAAAAATCGTAAAAATACAAAAAATTGATTTTCAATTTAACCAACCTCGATTTGCGACTAATTTATTACTATTTGGTAGTATTTTGAAGTCAATTGGAGAAAATGTAAGAGGCTTGTTAAGAAATATATGCCGATTTACACATATTTTATTTAAGTTATAATGTATAGGTACCTCCCATGTCTGTATGTTGAAATTATAAGTCATGCTTGTTCGAGTCATATACTTGTTTCTGCCAATAAATCAATAAAAATTACAATGGATGTACATCAAAAAGTTACCATGGATGAAAATGATACAAAGTTTTTTTTTAAGTTGAGAGTTATTGGTACGCAATAAAAGGATCAGAACGCAAATCATGAATAATGTTCTTTTATATAATAGTTAAACACTAAAATCAGTAAAATCCGAATGGGTCATAAATGGCGCCGAATTTTAGATTTTAACCACTGGGTCAAATAAAATACTTATACACCGTTCATGGATATTATTTCAATTATCTTTAATCAATTTACAAAAAAAAAAAGTGTTGTATGAAGATATAATTTTTTAATTTATTACTTTACATTTTATTTTTGAAAATACTGTCTAAAGTTATATTAATTTCAATACAAAAGTATCTTTTTTTATCGAACAGTTATTGATATACATATTTCCTAATTTCCTATATCTTGTATAAGTCCAAATATTCTACGATATTTTTGTGACAATTTAGAACTGCCAAATCATTTAACCGGTTCTGCAACAAAACCGGAATTTACAACCCTGCTCTGCCATGTTTGATGTGAGAGTGTTTATCTTATTTCCTACTAGACGGAATCCAACATTTCTACACTCCAGGGCCTTGTGGTCGAAAAATCTTGTATAACGTGCCACCATTTTGTATACATTTCGAGACATTTGGAAATGGTTTTTCTAGCTAAATTAAAGTATATAATTATAATTATGATGTATAATTCCTATTAAAATATATTTGAATACAGAAATCTTTGAATATGTATAAAGTACTTAGGTAGGTAGGTATTATAGTACTATTTAGTAGATACTTATAAGGCCAGCGAGTTTTTCTCGTTGAATCCTGTAGCTCGTTATATACGAATATAACTAGCGTTCGTGAGAAATGTAAGCATATGTCATATTATATATAGGTAGGTGTAAGCAGAATTTATTGATTGATTCAGTTTGTGATGGTAAATGTACAAATAAATACAATGTACACATCAATTAATCGATGTTATTGAGTTGTTTTAACGAACCTAATTAAATCAAACCACAATATGGGGTGGTTGGGGGGTTAACCCTAACTATGCCTCTGCTAGCGTAAGAGTGACAATATGTATTACAGCATACCTAGTTATAACTTATATTTACTTCCAAAACGCCAATCTTGTGACTGTTATAACAACGAGTAGTGGTTAAAACGTACAATTATTTTTCCAACTAACCAGTGCAAGTATAGTAGGTACACATCTGAGATCCAGTATATTATGTAATATATCCAGTATATCTAATATACATTACGAACTAAAATTCGTCACGTTTAATTGGTATAGTTGAATATAAGTACTTGTTGGTGTGATAATTCGAGTTAAGTTCACATAATGCCACTATAATCAAAAGTAATACAATTATTGACATTTTTATCGTGTATTATACTATTGCTATTTGTATACATATTATTAATATGTATGTATTACGTACAATATTAGAAATAATAATACATTTATAAATGTGTACAGTTAACACTTTTATTATCATGACAACTAAACAACTCTTTTGAAAACGTGTATAAATATACATTATCTTAATATATATATAGGTATATTTCTTTCCATGTGTAAGTTTGTAAGTAACTCCTCCTATACGGCTACGTCGATTTTGATGACATTTTTTGTGTGTGCTTAAGTGAGTCCTTGAAAGGTTTGGATTAACAATTGGACCCGATAGGCCCAACTCTTGAGGAGGTGCTCAAGGAAGAATTTTGATATTTACGATGGTCATTTTTGTTTATAAATGGTTGCTATTGGTTATAGGAGAAATAATTAATAGAAATTAGTATTTATTTATTTTTAGTTGCCATTGATTAGGTTTTGATTTTTTTTAGTTTTTTATTCTTTAAATGTCAAAAAAATTGTATTCGTTAGATCAAAAACCTTGAAAATGTAATACAAGTTATCCTTATAAGTTGTTATAATAGCAGTTGATAAATAATAAAACAAGGATTCTCATAAATAATTCATACTGTACCCAAAAAATCTAAAAAGTATAAATCACAATTATTTTTACAGACACGCTAAGTTCACATTTGGACGATATTACATATTAAAACCAAGAATAACGAATTTAGTTATTTAGTTTTAATTTAAAAACATTATTCGGGGCTACCTATATGAAACTTTTAGAGTATATTATTATATTTTATACACACAATGACGTATTCAAATGTAATTTTTTTGGCAAAAATGAATTTAATCTGCTGTTGTACTATTGCCTAATACTAAAATAAATTACTTTATTCACAATAATATCACCAAATACCTATACTTGATAATATCAGCTTGATAAGCTCACTGACTGTCTTCGGTAATAATCGTTTTTCGTATACTATAATTTTGTATCATTGCATTAAAATTTAACACCATCTATTACAGTGACCCACTTGTAGCCTACTGTACAGCAGAGCGACTTCCACTTACCAGCTTTTTTTAAATTCAATAAGATTTATTACAATATGCTCAAGTAACTCAAGAAGGTGGTGGAATTTATCCGATCAAGACGGAAATGTCCAAAGTCACTCAATAACATTACATATTCTTTATATGTGTTTTTACAAGTCTATAGTTTTACTGTACCTATCTATCTGGCTATGTCTGTATAGTCATACCTACATGTTACATCCTGTACTCTGCAGTCTGTAGGTTATTTGAATACTAAAAGGTTATCATTTATCAATTATCATTCTACGATTTGTGCATTTATACCTACTTATATAATTATATACTAGCCACTAACATTTACATAATAAACCACAATGATTCCAGGTATTAGTGTATTGCATAGTGCAGGCGTGCCCTACCTTTTTCAACTTGCGGGCCACATTCGAAATTTATATTAATACTATGGACCGCATATTCCATTCATTTTGATAAAATA
Source organism: Nasonovia ribisnigri (assembly GCA_027563435.1). Taxonomy (NCBI): domain Eukaryota; kingdom Metazoa; phylum Arthropoda; class Insecta; order Hemiptera; family Aphididae; genus Nasonovia; species Nasonovia ribisnigri. Next base: position 22,613 of record JANEHU010002811.1, on the reverse strand, counting down.
TACAATAAATATATTATTATTATTATTATATTTGATCACTTATAGAATTAACGACTCTTAACCCTATATTAAAACTAAAAATTGAAGATATTTTGTAATTCTTAAAAGACTTTAAAATAACATTTTTTTTCTTTAGTTATTATTTTTTTTTTTATCTATACGACTGTACATATAGAAATGTGTATATGGATAATATACATATTATAATACAATTTGTAAAAAAAATTAATAATAAAATTAAATATTCAGTATTCTATTTTTTTTTTTAACTAATAATTGTATTGTTTTTTTTACCACTTTTTCCGATGCTAAATGAAATTTCTTTCCAAACATTTTCCTTTATATTATTGTCTTTATAGTTCTTGTCACTAAACTTGTATAAAACATGGTGATCACGAATAAGTGCTATTAATTGTTCATAATTTTCTGTAATGAATCCTTTAAATTCCGTGATGAAAACAAAACCTATATATAATTGTAATTTATATTATAACATTATATTTATTATGTTTTAAGTATAAGTATAATATTAATCACAAATAATATTAATACATATATATTTATTTAAACAATTAATAAAAACAATGATTTGCTAGGATTACTATTGTTTTAATTAAATATAATATGCTTTAATAAAAATTTTTTATAAATTAAAATAAATATATACAAGTGAAATTAATATTTTGAAGAATTAAATTGTACAAAAATAAACTCATACAACAACATAACTACTGAATAACATGTAAATAAAGATAGATACTTACCTAGTATTATAAAATATTAAGTTAATCATCATAATTAATTAAATATAGAGACAGGTAATCGAATATTGGAATATATTGATTGGACTAGATCGAGTCGTAGAGTACTGAGTAATCGCTTAGTTGGATACCAATGTAAAAATTTTAAGAATTAGATTCCTATCTATAATTCTCACTCGGTATATATACAATTACCTGATGGTTACCTACTTATTAATACATATTATTTATGATTCATACATTTTCTTTGAAGCGAAAAATATCGAGTATCGTCTTACATTTAAGTCTCACAGTTTTTTATTTTTATTTATATATGAAGAATAAATTGATGAGAAACTTGATATAATTTTTTTTTTAATTCACGTTAATTTCTTAATTTTTCTTTTGTCCGCTAGCCAGTAAGGAATACTTGTACATAATAAATTAATTTCCTTAGGAGACATCAAGACAACTACGTTTGGACTTTGGTTGGCTAGTAGTTATCCACTAAGATTGGAATTTATAATCCCACTCACCATCAACTTTTATTCAAAATCACTATCACTATATAATTGTTTTCAAACCAATTGGGCATTACACTAGTTATAATTATTCAGTTTTTCATAAATGACCAACTGATAAACTAATAAAACACATTATTGGAGAGGGGTATTATGACCAACCTACACCCCTACAGCCCCTGATTAAAATTGTCACAAGTTACAGCGCTAGATACTTGAAATTGTCGTGGTATATTCGTACCACCATGTAAGTGTGCACAGAAAGGATTCTTTTTAACTTTTTCTGGCTGGGATTCTAATGTAGTATTAACTATTCTTGTTGAATTCCCAGACACATACACCTCATAATATATATAAATACATAAACAAATAATATAATTATTATTATACCAAGTAACAACTAGCAACCATGGACCCTGGAGGCTGGAAGAAACACTTTACCCTTATTTTTTTTATGAGCTCTTTTAATTTTCATTTGTCATCCTGTGCGAGAATCATCAACGGAGTGTGTCAAAATTCGCTCAAGAAAACACTATTATTGTTTTTCATACTTCATATTTTGCGTGATCAATAGCAATCGTGCATCGCGTACCACACATTCACACAGTGACGTACGCTGGGAGGGGCCTTCCCCCCACGCTCGTATTATTATTACTTTAAAAAAATATATTTATCAAGTTTCAACTGTCGTCAACTAGTAAGCAAGACGTAAATTCATATACGTCTTACCACTTACCAGGTTAGGTTTTTTGATAAAAATATGTTACAACTATAATTGTACACCTAGTTGTATGAAGGACCGTGTATTAAATTGACAACCCTTAGCTATACAAATTTAATATTTCATAACTTTTCAACATCAAATTAACCGTGGTTTCGTCAACATTTAAACTTTAAATGCTTATTAAAAATTATCATGCCTAGGTATGTATCGTTAATATTTTAGGTGAAATAAAAACGTATGTATTACATTTTTAAGCTTTTTGACAGAAAGAATAATTTTATAATTTTATTGATATTTTTAGAAAAAAAGAGCTAAAATTAATTAAATAAAATCCAAACGAAGACGGTCACCAATTTTAACAAATTTTAATTTATTTACTTTTGTTTTTCCCGATTATTTTAAAAAGTACTGTGCATTTTCACAATTAATTTTCGCTAGTGTTATCAAACAACCATATGGTCAGAACATCAGGTTGTCCTTATCAGTGTTTACAATCTAGAAATTCTTTCGATGTCGTTAGAGTGATGGTTGACTTTGAATGTCAAATGTGTTAAACTACAAAATAGTAAATACAAAAAACTTTACAGGGTCAAATCCTCTAAATGGTAATTATTTATAGTCTACAGAATTGCTTAATAGAACAAATAGAATCCTACCTAATGTACACTATCGACTTCCTTATTCTCCCGAACATAGGTACTTAGTATTTTATCTACCTACCTTTGTGTTTTATTTTCTATCTAATCTCACCATTCGACAGTAGTTAGTAATAAAATATAATAAGGAATAATAACACAGTTCAACTTAATACTTACAAATCACTCAAACAGGTTCATGGTTTGTTTGTTATTCAGCAGCAGTTACCGACGGCTCACATTTCAGTAACGCATCTGATGATAATAATAACAGTGTTTAACAAAACCAATAATGGTGTTCACACAAGTGGTATCCATCAAAGACAAAGCGCCTGGAACCAAAGTATACAACTATGCTGATTCGTTCTGGTGTACATATATTGTGTCTGTGGTGGCTGCTAGTGTTGCAGAAATATGTAAGTACTTATACAAAATCCATATAATTTCTACGTAAATGCAAATCACCCAGAAATATTACCCCTCACTTACTTTACCTTATTTTTTACATTTTATATCTATCAATTAAATAAATTACAGATTTAAATCAACATTATGTAGGGTTGCAATAGAAAAACATTGTATTCTTAACACAAATTTTGAATTATGTACAAACTAAATTTCACATTTGTTTACATTTAGCAATTTTTGTTTACTTTTTTTGATAGTTTTTATAATTAAACTTTTTACACACAAGTTATGAATTATTTTTTAGTTTTTGTCTTATACGTTTTTGTAAAAGAATACAAATATAATCTTTGTATCAATACAATTTGATAGATTTTTAGGTACCTAAACAGTTTAATTTTTAATTTTTAGTTAATTTTTTTTAAATTTAAAAGCATTTTTAAAGTTTTGTGCTGCATCCTTAATTATAACATTTTATCTAAAAGAAATTATTTTTATGTACTACTAACTAATAACTAATAAGTAATGTACTTTTAGTAATTGACACTTGTTTTTTATATTTATTTAAAATTGTTTCATTAGATGTGGTTAATTGTTAAGTCTGATAGTCTCATTAGACTCTCAATAAACCCATTTTGGTGGTACATATCCAAGTTCTTAATAATTATTTAAGATAATCATGGAATTCCTGGTACTAGCATTGAAACTCAAGTTTTTAATCACCTTTTGCACTCCTGCAATTTGAACCAATATAGCAATGTTTATTTATTTATTTATTTATTTATTTATAATAATAATCTGACACAAGCTTATAACTAAAAATTGATGTTATATTATTTTTATCTTGTGCAGTGACATACCCATTGGATTTGACTAAGACCCGTCTGCAAATACAAGGTGAAGTAGCTACTAGCAGTAAACCTACACAGTATAGAGGCATGTTAAAAACGGCTATCGGCATTGCCAATGAGGAAGGTGCACTAAAATTATGGCAAGGTGTGACGCCTGCACTCTATAGACATGTAGTGTATTCTGGTATTAGGATTGTATCGTACGAAACCATGCGTGATAAATTATTATTAAAAAATGAAGATGGATCATTTCCGATTTGGTATTCACAAATAAACAATACACATTGGTAGATTCTTTGATTTATTATTTACTTCAGGAAATCGGCCATAAGCGGAGTCTTGTCTGGTGTTATTGCTCAGTATGTTGCTAGTCCAGCTGATTTGATCAAAGTTCAAATACAGATGGAAGGCAAACGACGTCTGATGGGAGAGCCTGCTAGGTATACCTATTATTTATTGTTAAACTATTTATAATTATTATTGTACAATCATTTAAAATTAACTTGCATAATATTTAATAATTTTATACAAGAGTGTCAAGTGCAGCACATGCATTCAAAAAAATAGTATCTGAAAGCGGTGTCCGTGGTTTGTGGAAAGGCTCAATACCCAATGTACAACGTGCTGCTCTTGTAAATCTCGGTGACTTGACTACTTATGATACAGCTAAGCAAGTAATTATGCATAAAACTGGATTACCTGATTCACATCTTCTACATTGCCTTTCTAGGTATACATTTATTGTTTTTATTATTTTACATAAACTGTTAAGATTTCTAAATGCGATTTATTATTTCAGTATATGTGCTGGATTGGTAGCGGCTACATTAGGAACTCCAGCAGATGTTGTAAAAACACGTGTTATGAATCAACCAACTGACAAAAATGGAATGTAAGTTCAATCACTATAAATGTATTAAGAAATGCATTTTTAGTTTTAGGTTAATTTTGTTTATGTATTTTTTTTTTTTTAGTGGTTTGATATACAAAGGGTCTTTAGACTGCTTGTTAAAGACTATTGAAAATGAAGGGTTTTTTGCTCTTTACAAAGGATTTTTACCTGTCTGGATTAGAATGGCACCCTGGTCATTAACTTTTTGGATGAGTTTTGAACAAATACGCCATATGCTTGGTGCTACTGGATTTTAGAAATTACAGAGTATAATCTATAGATCTCATTTTTATTATGTTTTTCATATTTTACAATAGTTCTTAAATATGTCAAGATGTTTATTCTCGTGATCATATATAAAATTTAGCTCATGAACATACACAGTACACACTACACATAATTTATTTTGTAGAGTCCAAAAATTGACTTCCATTCAAGTACTATGGATTATATTATTAAACAAAATCAATGATAAGACAAAATGTTAATAGTAACAGTAACAGTGACAAACCATCTCTATCGAGCAATATTAAAAAATATAGGTCATGTTTCTGCTACTGCAAGCTTAATATAAAATTAGTAAGAATATAATCTTTACATATTACCATAATGAAGTAACTTTATTTATTTACTTAATTAACTTGAATTGTGACTTCAAAATATTGAAATAAAAAAATCAATATTTTAATATTAAAATTTCAAAAGTAAATTATTAAACATAAAAAAATTGTAAAAAAATATTTAGAAGTACTGGTAACTTTTTTTTAAATAACAATTTTCAAAATTTGTACCTACTATCAACAATTTAGTTTTTCTTTTTCAATTAGGTAATATTTATATGATTTTATTCTGATCTTACCCTTAAACATATAGTAAAAAAAGTACAATTTTTCTACATTGTATGTTGAAATGACGGACAGTTAATGTTGATATAACACCACTTTTGAAATTAAATAATTAAAAAATGTGTTCTAGCATCAATTACATATTACTTAAGTTATCATCACTTTTGGCTCAAACTCGGCGTTATTAGTGTTATTTATGTTAAAAAGAAAAAGTGTTGAATTGAAATGTTTGATAAGTTAACTATATAATCTATATTTAATATTTGGTCAAATACCAATTATTTTATTGTGTTAACTAAAATTTTACCACCCAAATTTATCTGTCAATTTAATCTATTTGTAAAATTATCTTTTGTGTGTACAAATTAACAATACATATTACAAATTAAGTATAATTTATAGAAATAATACATTTCTATAAAATATATAAGTACCTATTCATAAATACATTTTACAATCTATGATGCCAATTAAACCCAATGTCTATTGCTAACACAAATTGTTGTGTTTTTATTATTAGCATTTATTTGAAGGTCAATGATAATGAATTATACTCTTACAGTCTTACATGTTAGGATGTTATACAGCCTGGTATAAAAGTAATTAAATATCTAAGTAAAAAATGTAATAATGTATTTTTTTTTTTTATATACATTTTTGACTAAGAAGTTCGTTTATTTTTTTGTAGTGATTATATTTTTTTTCAATAAATTTAGTATCAGTTTATAGAGTATCTAATTTAAATTTGCAAAAAATTGAATTAATTTTCTATGTAAATTAATATAAAGAGATCATCAACAAAACTTTGTCTATATCCTACTGTAATACTAAGAATAATGATGTATAATCTGTTATATAGTGGGTTTAAAATATACCTCGTCATTGTACTTAACTATAATTGATGTTTTAAATTTGAATTCAATGATCATATAATTATAAGTCATTGCATGAGAAGGGTATTCTGATCAAAAACTGTGTGTCAGACTATTCCTCAAGATAATCAATAAATAATAAATATTAAAACATTTATAAAATGTATTTATACTACCACTAAAAACAAATGTACTTAATGTTATTTTCTATATTTTTAATGTTTGTAACAACAACTTTATGTAATGAACCTTATAATACATTTTTAGGCTTCAACTATTAAAAATTATAGAATATTATTTAACTATAAGATAATTTGCAACCAAACCCCACACTCATTGTTGGCAATTGAAGACATTTTACTGCTCCAAAAGGTGCATCTGCGAAAGTATATCTGTAAAGATATAAAAATCTCATATTATTATAAAGTACTTTATTATGTATTTCATAAGTAAATGGTTTACGCCTTTCTTTTTATAATATTCATTTTACATTTAAAATACTTGCACAAGAAGGTAGGTATGTGCAGGCCCAAATTAAGGGGTGGTGCACGCTCCCGATTAGGTAAGGTTATTTATTTTATGATAATAATACATTATTATGATCATCAAGCTCTTAGTAGTTCCATAGATTATCTATCAATACGTTCTAGTATTTGAGTGTAAAAAATCATTACATCTTAAACATAACTATTACAATTATTATTTAAATGTATTTCATCAACTCCCCTATTTAGGAAACTTCCACAGTCCACGGCACCATTAACCAAACATTTCAATAGTCCACCAAAATGTTATTATGCTTAAAAAATAAAAATATTGGCCATCTTGATATATAATAATAAATAATATATTTCTGACTATGACCTCTACCATCTACAGATGTAGCCTAAGCATTGGTGCCGATTTTTGCCAATTTCATTACCTAAAATCTTAAAAATCATGAACTCTCAAACAAAATCAAAAAGCATTTTGTTTTTTACCAAGACGTCTCACCCGCATATTTTTTCTAAGACAACTTGTCTCCATAATCCATATTACAAACGTTAAAAATATCGAATTTACGTTCTACAGAATCCAAGTTGTGTTGTTAGTTTTACATTTGATTGAATTTACCAATACTACCAAACTTAAAGGTAAAAAAAATTATCATTGTTTGTAATATTTCATGTGTTGTTTTCTAACGATATTTAAATTTTTTAAGCAAAATATGAGTAAGAATGTAAATATTACAATTTTAAAAATTAAAATACAAATGATATTGTAAGAAATCAATACAAACACAGATAATATTTTTACCATTAAGTTGTATACCTATATACTAGAATAGGGATGGCGAACCTATGTCACACGTGTCACAGATAGTCACACGCACTCATTATTTCAGTGACACGCCAATTTAAATATAATTCATAATTTTTACTACATTTTTCAAAAAAAATTAGGTACTGATAATTTGAAAATGTGTGTTACATTATTAATATTTAATAGTAAATACTGTAAGGGTTAAATATAACAACAAATAAAATCCTGTTTATACGTTTAATTAATTATTATTTAAGCAAAAAAAAAGGTCTGAAAAGTTTCTGGCACGTGAGCCAGTATCAAACCACAAATGTTGAACTCGTAGTTTCTCGCCAATTCTCTCTAATATTAAATCCAACAATGAAGAAAACAAAATTGATTCTGCACTGTACCCAAATTTGCGCAGTATAATCATGTCATGTATTTTTGAATTTCCATTAAAAAAATTGTATAAGGAACCTTGCATTACATTTTCAAGCTCTTTTACAAAGTGAAAAAGTTTTATTGGGAATAATTTTAAAAAATGTACAACATTTAAAAAATTTCTCAAGGGTATAAGTACCTCAAAAAGAGTCAAAATATTTTTTAAATTTTTAATATTTGGAAAATGATAATATAAATATTTGGTGAAAATTTCAAGTGTCTAAATTTATTTATTTTTGAGTTCGACCAAAAAAATAATTCACTTAAATTCACTTAAATATGATTACTTTTTTTTTGTTTTCCTGTTTTTCTATTTTCTAAGGAAATTTTCAATTTTGACTTCTCGAAAATAAGTACCAACTAGATTCATTTTTCTATCAAAAAGATGCTGGTGCTAAAAATCAGAGCATTTTTAATACCCCAAAATCCAAATGTTAATGACAGACAGAAAAAAAAATACACGTCATTTAAAATACAATATAAATTCGTTCGTTCCGCTCAGAATCTAAAAAGCCCCAATTTATCATGTAATCACGTTATATGATATATTGATAGAAATATCGTTTAATTATGACAATTTTCAGTTTTCTCAATTGACTTTTTTTTTATAGTGATAGAAAATACGTCTAGATATATTTTACTTTTCAACAAAAATTCTACTGCGTGGCGTTAAGGAGGCTCCGGCGTATCGTTTTAACTTTTAAGGAGTAATATTTAGGCAATTCACATGGCATGAACATTTGGGCTGTCCATGAGTGAGTAGTAAATGATCATCAGTGTGTGTTGCTGAGAATCGCTGTAATGTCGCCGCTGGATGTAACTCTCGCACACGTACGCACATGTCAATACTTTGCAAAATATATTCTCGTTTGCATAACTACGAAAACTACTAAAGGCGGTAGTAAATTAAACATACTTGCTGAAGTTCGATTTTAGTTTCGAAAAAAATTTTGAATTTTTAAGCTTCTAGACTGTGCTCTTTAGAAATCACTTTTTTGATTTCAAATCAGATGTGCCCAAAATAAATGCAAATGTAAATATGTATGTAATTATTTCTTGTGATTTTTGAAAAAAAGTCCATATTTTAAGGTCCTTAAAAATTTTAAATTTTAAATCGACTTCCTAAAAATGTTAGATATTTTGTCAAAGAGTTCATACATGTTTAAAGAATTAAAATCGGACATTCCCAAGTATGTGTAATTTATCACCGCTTATTGGTATAAAACGAAAAATACGTATGCTGCGATCCCCTTAACTCTTAAGAATTATACCTACTGTAATTTATGTAGTATTTTTTCAGGCGTTCACCATTCAGTCCATAATCTTAGAAATAATTAATAACTGACACGCCTACATATTATTATTATTATTATTATTATTATGAGTAATCAACGCAATATTATAATACAAAAATATTAAAGGATATTTTATTTTTGTCTACCGGTCAAAATAATAAAGATAATTGACGTTTCAAATGCGTTATTGAATTTTTCATTGGGTGCACAATAGGTCTACATATTTGAATAGTTATTAGATTTCGAACAAAATATTTTACCAAAAGTAGACCTTTTTAAACATATATCATTAACATTTTGTTTATACAAATCAAATATTTTATACACAAATAATAGTTTGTCTATGAGCCGCGTGTTGTTCTATTTTAAATCGATTGCAGATGAACATTTTTTTTCCTTCGCCCGTTGATATGCTTATACAGGGTGATTATGCACCAAACACGCCATCCCCTTTTATTCTTTAATGATGCACTAATAATTCGATTATTTCGGAGTTTTGGAATTTTTTTAGTATAGGCAGTGGCTGTAAGCTAGACCTTTTTTTTCCTTGACTCATATTTAATATTTTTATACCACCCACCCTAAATGTTTTTTTACTACTCTCTAAATAGCGAATTCATGTGTTGTTACTATTGTTATAATAGTGCGGTTAAATAATGGTTAAATAATAGTTAAATAACAGTTAAGCAACCTTTAAAAATTGTTCAAACTACCTTTTCTAACCATTGGACACCCACGACCCACCTATTAATATTTTTTTGAACCACGTGATTAAAATATATACCTCATTCGGCCGCCACTGAGTACCTATATTATACTAAACGGCTATTATAGGTACCTATTCTAAGATCATATTTTCAAATAGACTTGAACTTTTATACCATTTAAGGAGTGTCTTACGGTGATACACTGATACAAACTTAGTACATAAATAGGTAACCTAACCAATAATACATCAAAAACTGCCTACTTAAAAAAAAAAATCAACAGCTTAATAATTAACAGTTAAAAGTGGTGGTTATCATTTAAAAAAAATAAGATTGTATCACCACTATAGAATATAGGCACTCCTTAATTGGCTTAAAAAATATAAGCATTTGAAAATATTCTGTCATAAAGCATACTTAAAAATTCCAACAATCAGAATAATTACCTTATTAAAATTTTTAAGTGAAAAGAGTGAGCATACTTAATGAATCACCTTATATAATACCATTTATCAATACTTAAATAAATAACCATTAGGTAATCACTAAATGATTAACATTTGTAGGTAATTTCGAAATCCCACTATAGAGCTTGGGGGTTATGAGTTAAGATGTTGTTTTCTTAATTGAAAAAATAATTTAAACTGATTTCGAATATAAGCGAATATACGTAATTTTTACGATTTTTTTTTTAAATGTTATTCTTTCACTGGAATAATTAATGGTTTAAATAAAAAAAATATTAAAATTTGATATTTTGATAATTTCTATTCACTTATTAATATTATGATCACAAATTAAATTATATTATTAAAGATATAATTTACTTCGTAAAAAATTTAAAGCGTTTAAACGTTGAGAAAAATAAAAATAAAATCATGAAAAACGAACAATACTACAGTTGAAGACAAAATCAATACGGATACGAAATATCGCAGGTCGCTCAACCGCGCATTGGCGCGACCTCTAGTCTTTCAATATATTTTGATAAAAGTTTCAATTTTAATTCCTTTTTTCATACTTTCAAATAATAAACATCAACTTAATATTAATTACATATTGTTCTTATTTTATACATAGTATACCTACTCACGTGTGACGTGTCACAATAGGCATAGGTTCTCACCAACCAGGGTTTGTCTTAAAATCTATTATATATAAATTATTGGTAAAATATCAGTTCTTAGGATTATTAATTTATTGTTATTGCTTTTTTTTAGTTTTAGTTATAAGGCTCTAAATTGTTAATTACGACTACCATAATGGTCATTGGCCAAGTGTTTTATGAAAATGTACTATTGATTAGCTGAAATATATATAGTATATAACACCTATATATGTTATAATTAATGATTATATTTAGATGTATAACTTCCTAATATAATTGTAAATATTGGTATAATATCGAGTATTTTATACGTCATATGATGTCTTCACTCTTCATTTTCTTAATCTGTATTAACTATAAGCTACATATTAAACGATGATTTTCACTGTTTGTCTGCAGCGAGTTAACAAATTCTAATTTCTAGCTACCTTGCATCCTGTAACGATGTGTTTCATACTGTCATTATTGTTATTAATATTAATTATAATGAATAGTAGTAATAATACATATCGGCTTGCGCAGCCGTGTCCAAAAATAATAACAAAATAGTAAGTACCAACTCATACCTAACATTTTGATTTTTTAATAGCTATACGGTCAAAAGTGTATGATAAAGGTAAATTTGTGAGATGTTATATGCGCATCGGACTTTGGCGCAAGGAAATTTGGACAACTTTTGTGATGAGCAAATCAAAAAACGATATTTTTGAATGTACCAACTAACTGCATGGATAACATTTATAATCAATATATAAGGTCAAACTCACATTTTTTAGCGTTAATTCTATACTACTACTTTGTATAAAAAATGATTCCAAACAATACAATTAGTATAAAATATATATGTAAAAATATCTAGATACCTAGGTAATAGTTTTGTCCAAAATGAGTGACGTCCGGATACAAAATTTGTTCTCTGTAAAGAATAAAAGAACTTATTAGTTACTACTTACTATACACAGTGTACCTGCTCTCGATTTAATCGAGTCGATTATCCGTTTTGTGGTATTCTGCAGAACGAACTATGTACATGATCAAATGCAATTAACGAACAACCCGCGTTATCGGGTTATCGGTTAACCCAGAAAATAAAAATAAAGGGGTTCTCATTTAATTTTTCTCAAATACTACATTATATAACATTACAGGATTAACATAATTATAATTTTTTAATAATTTAACTATTGATTTTTCGTTTCAATTTGAATTTAGAAGATTGTGCTAAACCACCCTATTGGCTATTACGCGAATAATCGAGAGTACACTGTATATGACTAAGTAACCATGTCTTATCGATGTATACCGGTTACTATATAGTACCTATACATTGTATACAATAATTATAACCACAACAATGATAGTAAATACTAAATATTAATAATAATAACGTACGAATTTTATTAAAATTATTAATTAAATAGAAAATAATAAAATATAATATAATTTGTGAAATTGGTTGTGTACTTGTATTATTAGACAACAAAACCACATGGATATGCCGGCATGCCGCATGACAATATATACATATATATAATATTATTATCTCTTAGCCACCTGTTTGCATAATCCCGATGGCCCGAGCACCGCAGTCACACATGATATAATAACAGTGTATTCGACATCAGATCCTTCGCAGGGTGTATTAGGATGGACGGTGTCGTACTGTATGAAGAGAGGTATGAAGGGAGACAACGAAAAACGTGTGTTTGTATATGAGTGTATATGATATATACATATTATATAGGTACTCAATCCTATAAACACTACAAGGAAATGATTAGTTACCGTAAGCTTATTATGCACGTTTAATTATATTGTATGCTATTAGTATAAGGATAATATACCGCCTATTGTAGTGTGTATACACATAACACATTACACATAAATGTCAACTGTTAAGTAAATAAAATTATAGGCGTGGTATAATATAATGATTTCGTGAAGTATATCAATGAGAGATTGCACGTTTTTATGTTTTGACCTCAGATTTTTTTCGGACAACACGTGTTGCGCACATTAACCGAACGGCCGGCGTAAGATAAAATATTTGAACGTAAAAAAAGTTTACCTACTTGATAACCCTGGTCATCCTCATAGTTTTTTTTTTGAACAAAAATGTACAATTTTACGTTTACAGTGTTTCTCGTTAGTCGTTTCTATTCTAAATAAATAACAAATCATAAGCTATAAGAATTCCATGGTGGACGCGTCTTCTCTATAGATTTAAAATCTTTCAAAGTATGAAATAAGACTAGGTAATAAGAAGAAACTCTCTAAAATCAACAATTAATATAATAATATCTCCACGTGGTTAAAACAACATTAGAGCACTTATTTAAATTTGTTCAATTCTTCAACATATTCTTTGCAGTAGTTTTGTTTTTGTGATATGAAAACAATGAACTAGATTTTAATTTCGAACGAAACTTTTGAAGCACTAAGACTTTTTAACTGATTAAGTAATAAAAAAAATAACATTGAAAATGTCTAATAAAACCAAAACATTGCTAATTTCATTCCAAATTGAACTCTCCAATATACTTCTGCAATAGTATTAGATTTTTCTAATTTGATTAATCAACTATACATTGTTACGTATTCATAATAATTAATATACCTATTTATAATTTATATATTATAATATGTACTGTTTGTTAATTATTTGATTTCACTGAAATAACTGTGCTACAATATTCAAAGCAATACAAAAATCTTAAACAGCACTCTTTATTAAAAATTAACATTTTACGTGTATTGTTTTAATATTATACCTATTTACTTTTAGAATAACATTGAGTAAGGATTAAAGATGACATACATATTCAATTTATTCAAAATATAATTTATCTGATCAGTAATTACTAATTATGTATGGACTAAAAAATGAACTACCCTATTGAAACGATTTCTTAAATAGTACGATAAATAACCAATATTCTGACTCTCGGAAAATATTGAATGATAAACTATTTTGGTAGGTAAATAAAAAATCTTTTTATTTGTTTAAGGATAATTTAATTATTTTATGGAATTCCATATACCCTATTTATTTTATTCTTTTACCAGCACATAATATAATAAATCACAATACAAAAAGCATAGGTAGATGCTTCGTTATTTGTGAATCTTAATTATGTTATTCTGATATCATAATAGTGCGTTATTCATAAAATAAGTCTTTTCTTATCTATCCATTTAAATATGTATTCTCATTTATTTTTGAGTGTCATAACTATTTAGTACGAATTATTATTTAATAGCAAGATTAATAAATAAAATATAAATGTAAATTATTTAATATTTAATAAAATTAGACTTGGACATTTGGTTCCTGCGATTACAAATATAATTAGTGTTTGGATTATTTTTATAGGTAGGTACATCGTACCACTATAAACGTTCAACATACAATTTTAAAATATTTCTTTTAAAACTAACAAATCTACGATTATCTACATAACAGAGTAGAATAGTAGATTATTAATTAAAATATCACATTTTTTATTTGACTATAACGATCAAATTAATGCGTTTCCATACAATTCATTTCAGACTCTAAATACACAGTTTCACCGGAATATTATATTGGGTTGTGTGTCACGCTTTCCTACGATTGATATTTTGGGATGCCCTTGCGGTAGGTTTTTTTTTTATCAAAACGACCCCATCGCTACGTAGAATGTAGTCGCATCGACCCGCACTACTGGTGCGCCCTCTGCTTGTGCTCGTAACGAAAACCGTGGCGAACGAATAATAACGACGCTGTACCAACTGGCAACTACTAATAATATAATAAATATAACCCGTCGCAGTTGTTGTTGTCGGTACGCGACTTGGCTAGGAATATTTTGTTTTCGAAACACAATGGACGGGGCCGGTTTATTACTGCAACGTCGTCGTCGTCGTACCCACGCGTGTTTTGGTAACCACTGGCTTGTTATAGTGGTGAGTAAGCCGAATACAATGTGAACAGCGAACAGACAACCAGTTGGCGGCCGATGCGCGTGCGCGGTGGGGAAAGCTAGGCCCGGTGGCCGAGCCAGCTGCTGTTATCGACGCCGTCGCCCGTCGAGTTCTCTTTTAGGAGTTGTACCTATTATATAAAATAATAATAATACGTATCGCTCCCACAGTCCCACCGTTCACCAACACGAATGCACCGACAGCGTTTTGATATTATATTATATTATTATCATCGTGATTATTATCATTGTACCCTCGTAATCGACGACATTTCATTTGAAAACCGTTTCCCTTGCGTATTCGCTTTTTGCGTTGTACGATCGTTACGTCGTACCTCTACGCACATAATATTATTATTATTAAATGGTCGAATTTCTCCGACCTAGTCGCAACAGACTCGAAACTTTAGAAACAATATTAATCAAGTCATACTTTAATAGTATAATATATAAATGTTTTCATACCGTATGCAAAATTCGACATAATCGAGCTCTTCGATGAATCGCGTTATACAAAAATAAATATGAAATCAGAACGTTATTCGAATACGAGTACGTTCAAGCATACTAGCATAGTAATTATTATTTCCCAAAAACCTTTTTTATATTTTACTACTTTTCCTATTTTGTATTGTGTTTGAACCGCTACACTGATATTAAGGTCGATAAAAGTACCTACTCCTATCTATAATACTGATTTTAAACTAAAAAATTATATTAAATAATGTAAATTATTATAAGAGTTATTATTATAGTCTGGGTCGTTTTTACTAGAACGGTTACGCATAATAAGGGATAATTTATTTCCACGCCACATATTTACTTTTTTTTACCAATTTATGTAACGATAGTATTATATTACAATGTTTATGTAACTACTACATATTTAAACACATTTTGACTGTAGTTCATAAATCAATAAAGCCGTCTCTTTATATGTTTCCATGAAATCGAAAAAATTAAAAAAAAATCTACTTTTCGATGACTCTCAAAATTGTATAATGTGGCAGCTAGGACTGAACGGAACATTCAAATAAATAAATACAATAGGTGTCCAAAATTCCCCAACGACTATTGCAACCAATACCCACGCCTTGCCTTATTACAGGTTATTTAATTATTATAATTATAATACTTTAGGTATAATGATTGAATTAATAATTACGATTTTAATGTTGATAAATATTGTACGTTTTGCAAAATTAGATACTATTTTAGCTTACACATGTGAGAGTGTGAGACCGACAACTGACAAGGATAGTCGTTGTTTTTGTCAGCACTCGGCAGTGCCGATCCGTAGCGAGGTCAGTTCAGACAAGTGTGACCACCTTTCATATACCTGTACTATGTATTTTAATTTATATAATATACACATATATAATATATAAGTATACATTAAGGTTAACCATATTTTATACTATGACTATAAAATTTTATATTATTTGAATAATTGCATTGTTTTAAATAAAAGTATATGTACTTTGTAACTTTTTAAGGTTTATATTTTATACTACCTATAGGTATTATTATTATACTTAAAAAAAAAACTAATCAATAACCAAAAAAAGTGTGTATTTGGTGTAAAACACTTTCGTAGATTAATAATCATTAAATATTATGATTCTTATTATATAATCAATTTTCATCATTTCTTCAAGTAGAAAGGAAATATAAAACATTATATTTATGTAGTGGTGTAGGTAAACTTGGTACACTTTTAACTTTTAAAGCTTTAACGTTTAAAAATTATTTACTTTAGGCAAAAACGAGAAACCTATTATAAGAGTTAAAATTTGTTTAATTTAATACTTTTTCCTGGCAGTTTATTATTCTCTTTACAATCTATTTCAATTGGAAATATTAACAATAGATATATTACCTACTAAAAATGTATCAACATTTCTATGATAGTACGATATTCTATCTCTATTAATTGTAAACTATACAGATTTAAAATCAGTTATTTATAAAATCCATGTTCTTATTTTGTTGTAACTTGTAATTCAAAACCAAATAATCATTTATACTTGACATTTTCACTAAATGTTTATATTATAATTTTTACGCACGCATGCTATAATTTCAAAATATTGTCTCTTTAAGCTATTTTTATATATTCAACATTTTTAAATTTGTTTATCTTTATTTTTAGTGTTCACAATATGTGTTTTGGCCTACGTTTTATGCTCGGTCAAAAAGCTTAACAATGTAATACAAGATCCCACATAAGTTGTTAATTCAGCAAAATTAAAATACAAAGGCAGGAGTTTTTTATAAGCGTTTGAAGTTCAATTTTTGGCTAAAATCGTAAAATTCACGAATATTTGTAATTTATTTTGGAACTGAACATTTATAAAATATTACATTTTTATGGCCAACTGGCTAAGGCTTGAAAAATTATTTCAAAGTTCTACAGAAGTTCTTACTGAAACACAAAATATATAAATAATATATTTCCACATTTTAATTGTATATACATAAAGAGTATAGACATTATTTACGTTCAAATTTTGAAATTAGATATTTAAAGTTCATATGAAAAATAATTTATTATATTGTTAATATATTGTTATTACTGGAATTGAAATACTTAAATTAATTAAAATTAATTAGTTTTTAATTCTTAAGGACATAGGTACTATTTTTACGTTTATTATTATATTTTAAAATATTTATGTTAATTTTAAGCTATTGCCTATTTATATATTTTTATACTAATAGTTAGTATAGTATGATTTTTTAAATTAACATAGTAATATAATATCATGTCATATGCAACGATTTATCATCGAATTCAAATTTATCACATCCATTACAGTGACCTATATACTGAGTGACGAGATACACTCGACTCCAACTGTACCTACATCAGAGCGGTCACCTGCTCACTTTTTTTTTGGTTTAAAAAAGTATGTATGAAGTCTAAACATACCAGTTATTACTTACTATTACAACAGTTATAAGATCCACAAAATTATAGAAAAATATTTAAAATTTAAAATTCAAATATACAAAAATGTATTAGTATGAGTGTATGACAGGAATAATATAGTTTATTGTAGAATAAATATCGTAAAAATATACGGTAGGTTAGTTTAGGGTCAGTATTGTGTGTAAATATACTTGCTTCCCATTTCTCAACCGGCTCTGCCAGTCTGCCATTGTTTAAATTCGTTACGCCACTGAATATAGATAGATATAATATTAATTTTAATATCAGAGACCACGATAGACATACCTAATATTTTATAATACAATAATGTGATGTATTTTTATATCTCGAAGAATTGGTAGTTGGTAATTAGTATAGGTAGAAACAGTAATAATACTGTAATTAATGCATTTTATTTTTAGGGATAGAATAATATGTGCTCTGAGAGTTTTACGATAAATTTAATGTATAGACATACGTTAGTTCGATTGTCCCTGACTACCTTCGTACAGATTGAAATTCGACACAAATGGTACGGTCGTATGGTATACTTATATTATAAGCTGCTTAATTGCTTAAGACGTTAACTTCGTAACTTTTCTGTTGTTTTCTAGAATTCTATACTGAATAAAACTAACAATAAGGATATTTATATAATATTTTATTATTAAATCCTAGAGAATTTCCAAAAGTTATAAAATAACATAAATATTAATTTTAATAGCAGGTATACCCACAACCCACAGTGACGTATACGAATGCAAAAATACAGTCAACAATTCTATAGGTAATAAGTACTATCATGTATTATGGCATTGAGTAAAAATAATATTTAATATTTATTTATTTATACTCAATGGACCATATTATAGCTGTATGGCCTGTATACTATACGTCTGTACCGTGGTTTAAGTTCACAATGCGTATACATTCGAGTAGGTACTCCGCGGTTTTACGTATGGTACATAAACAATAATAATATGTAATATTAGGTACCTTTAATATATGCATATTATATGTTATCGTATTATTCAATATACCTATATAATTTTGGCGGCACGTGGTATCATCCGCACATAGCACATACCGGCTACACACACTCCTCCTACCGCCACTACACGTTTCCTCGGTCTACACGCGCAATATAATATATATAAATCGCCGTTTTGTTTACGTTTTGCCGTCTCTTTGTGTGCGTATTATAATATGTAAGTGTGTTTGTGTGTGTAATAATGAAGTGATCGGTCAAGGTCGGTGACCTATATAAAATTCACGGTCGGGTATGTGACGGTCAGGAGGATGGTAGGAGGGGTAGGGGGGAGACAGGAGTCTGTCTGTCTCTCCCGGCGGCGGCGTCTGGCACCCTCTTCTCCTCCACTCATCTTAACCGTCGTCACCGTCGCACACTCCGCCACTACTGCCGAGACGACGATAATCCAAATAATTGAAAAGGAAAAAAAAATACACACATGTAAATATTACTATCAAGATAATAATATTATTATTGTGTTTAAACATTTTTATATTTACTAATAGACGTGTGATGTCGGTAGAAGGGAGAAACCGTGAATGAGTCACGTATATATGTATATTGTACGTTAACAACTTCCATCGTGTATAATATGATATATATTTTTCGTTCAACCTACGTAATTCAGTATTGCCGGCATACATGTATAGTACACCATATTTTACGTATCCAGGTACATAACCTCAGACACGCGTTGAAAGCGTGTCATTTTTCGAACAGTACCTATATATAATATATGACGTATACATGACTCTTTAATATTTATTAACATTTATTTATTATAATATAAAATAAAGTGCGGTTACTGCGGGTATGCAATATGCCGTATATGTAACTCGGTTCCTATTTTAGTCATGTGACATACAGTAAGACAGTGTAAATAAATATGGAATTGTAATATGTACAAATGTACAAGTACCCTATACCTATACAAATTTGAAAATCTATACCATATTGACTATTAAGTTGGGTTAGGTTAGGTCTTGTTTACATAATTCTGCTACTCCGTTCTCCACACACCATTTTACAAAACATTAACTAGGTAATGTATAGAAACTGTGTGCAGTACATTTTTATTTAAGGGGTGTTGAATTTATTACTTCTATTGTAGTAGTGTATTTTCCCATGGATGCCACCCACGCCACGTGCCTACACGTATATATCTGTAGTCTGGACTTTAATATTTTAATGATCAATACATATATACGATAATAATACAAATTAGTAATAATAGTTGATACACAAAACAATGATTTCACCTGTCATGGTCGCGTTTAATTGGACGTTTGGAATCTGCAGATGCAGAGTTATAATCGAAATTACAAGTATATAAGTATAATACAAAACTGCAAAATGTGCAATCAAATTTAGTCGTCTATTGATAACTACACATGTCACATGGTAGGTAGGTACATATATATTTTATGTATAGATTATACATATAAAGTCGTTATTTTGTTTTGTTCAAATTCAATTACAAGTAAATAATCAAAATAATTAAGTTCGTATAATATATATATATGTTAAATATTTAATATTATAAAATATATGATGTAGAAGTATATAGAGACAGACACATACGGTAATAACACCAGGGTAGTGAGTCATGGTTCAATTTTACATATTGCATAAATAATAAATAGGTAAACATAAATTGTAAAATATTAAACTATAAAATAGTTAAACGTTGTAAGCGATGTAAACGTATGGAAACTAAAAAAATTAAATACATGTAAGTTATACGTTTACACTTTACACACATAGCCTGAATCTTTATTTCTTTAATATAATCATAATATAATATACCTCTATGTAGGTAGATATGGCGTATTTAAGACATTTTCATGGGGGTCCAGATAGTTATTTATTTTCCAAACATAGTACCGTGGGTGCTTCGCCACAATGCTTAAAAAAATATGACTGTTTGTATAGATATTATTAACTAGGAATTAAAAATCCAGACAATTTTGGAAATAACTGGTTTTTTTCTTAGAGCCTCAGAAGATAATATGTAAAACTCAGGAAATTTTAAATAATCACTGTAAAGGTTCAATATTCATACAAAAAGTTGTAACTTGATCTATACTTTAATATGTACTTTAATTTAAACTTATATACTTAATTCCTGGTTTTATATTATTGTTTTTGTGGCTGCCCCAAGTTATAACTTGAATATACCATTAAGAAGGCAGATCTTGGGGCGGCTATTTCATTTTGCAGAAAATCTTGTTTGGTGCCTTATCAGGCCCTCTGGGGCAAACCACTTAGGGAAAAATGATGTTTACCATCGTTTTCATTGTCAAACAAATTGGGTATTAGTAACTGCTCTGCTGTACATAAGGCGTCAAATTATGTATCTCATCACTGTAATGTACCTATGTGATTTGAATTCAATCATACGGTCTGTTGACAAAAATATTAGGTATCAATATATTGAATGATATAATATATATTTTACTACTAAATAATATATAGTAATTGTAATTTATTTTACTATTAGTATACGGCAAGTTAAATTAATTCTCAGCAAAACATAGCTTTTTATTTTTATATTTATTATACATAAAAACAAATAAAATTTTATTGACATTTATAGAAAAAAAAAACTAAAAAAATTGGAAACTGAAAATGTCCGTTAACAGCTCAAAATAAGTCAGAATATTTTGAAAATGCTAGGATGTGTAGAAAATGCTTATATAAACATTCAGTCAAAATTTCATGTATATACAGTAATTTCTTTTAGAGTTATACCAAAAACCAAAATCGATTTTGTCGAAAATTGGTTTTCCGTAAAAATTCCCGTTTTTCCCTTAATTTTTCATTTGTTTTTCACGACACTTTTGAAAACTACTGAGAAATTTTGAGCCCCCAAAGTACCAACTAGATTCACTTTCCTATCAGAAAAGGTACTATTGAAGAAAATTGAAGCATTTTTACTGTCCTAAAAGGTGATGACAGACACAAAAATAAATAAAAAAATAAAAAACACATAATTATAAAATCAATACATTCATCGCTCCGCTCAAAATCTAAAGGTATTGAAAATACCATATGTCTATAAATAGCTCTTATAAAGAGTACCATTGAAAATTTAATTTAATTTTAAACATTTGGTAAAAATTTTAAGTGTTTACAGTTATTCGTTTTTGAATTAAAACAAAATAAGAAAATCGTTTGATCGTTTTTACTTCACTATTTTTACTAATTTAAACTTCAGACAGTCATTTAATTCTTATAAAATATATGTGAAATTGTGCTAATTTTTTTTTCTATAATTTGTTTTATTAATTGTCAAGCTTTTTTACACAAAATTATCAATTTTACCGTGCTCTTACCTATACCAAATTCACTCTCCCATCGAACAAGAAA
>JANEHU010002810.1:0-41234 GCA_027563435.1 Nasonovia ribisnigri | reverse complement strand
TCATCTCTTTCTAAAGTAAATAAAATTATTTACAAATTATTATATTATGGTCTCACCAATTTCAAACACACTGCCCTATTAAATTCTATAATATTAGTGCATTTTAACGCATATATCAAATATTTAATACGTTTACCGCCATATGACCGCAGGCAGTTTTATGGCGGTTTACGTGTTAAAATCGGCACATGGCCTTAATTAAATTACCTAAATATTACTCTTAGAAAACATATTAATTAACTTAAAAATTATTTACTAATTGTATTTCAGCATATCCTATATCCTCTATGTGTTTTTCTATTTCTTGCTCCAGCCTTTTATTTTCATCCATCAAACTTTGGTTTGTGGACTCCAATGTATGTAGCTTCTGATAAAATATTTCCAAAATAATTTTTAAGTGTATTAAATTCTTCTAAAATGTTCTTAGTATAAGACCTACTAATTACGTTTCAATTTAAATGATAAAACTTACTTGCATTGACGATTCCAACAGTACAACAATGGACAAATAGCCCTCTTTATAAAATTCTGATTCAGACACATCAGATACAGTTTTTTTGTGAACTTTCAAAAATTGTTCATATGAACTTGGAAATTCATCCATCTTACCCATATTTTTTAATAAAATAAATTATTTAACTATTATATCTAACAGTATAATGTTAATAAATATATTTGAAAATAACTCTGTGAGATGTTAACTCAACTGAGAACCGACACAATATGAAAACCCAATAATACTATACATTTAGGAAATAGACACCTTTATCTTTTTTATGGGAGATATGTCATATTCATCACTCAATCCATTCTGTATTATGGTGGTATAATACATATATATTATCAAAAATTGTCAATTTGGAAAAACCAATACACTATAGTTTATACATATTTATTATGCTTTATGTTTTATATTTAAGAAGACATTATGTTGTATAATTTGTTAATTTATTTAAGTTTATTATTTGTTAAGTATACATAATACTTATGTATTTATTTAATATAATTTATATTTCTATATCAGATTGACTAGTAAATTACAAAATAAATATTTTTTTTAAAACAATATGGTGTATCTTAATTACAAACAATTAGGAAAATCCAAGATACATGTGTAAATAAAAGATTAATGTTAAAGTGTAGATACATACAAAATATATTATGTATAGTACAGTTATTAGGGAAATCCAATATAAATGTGTATAATACAAAAAAAAAAAAATTACATTAAGTACCTACTCATGGTTTTGATAATCGAAAACCGGTTTTTATAGTATAAAATTACTTTAATATCAATATTGTAGACTTGTGTTGTGTTATAATAAAGTATAATATTTAAACTTAATGTTATATACAAAATAAGTTCTAATAAGTTCAATATCTCTGCCGTCACAATGTTCTACACGTCAAATGAAAAATTGGACATGTGGAACTGTTTTTTAGAAAGTGGGAAAAATAAAAGAAAAGCTGTTTTATTATACAAGGAACGATATGGGCTTGAGAGACATGTCCCCGGTTCAACCATATTTTCAAGATTAGAACAAAACTTAAAGTCTAATGGGAGTTTTAATAAACAAAAAAAAAGACAATTAACAAAAACTACAGAAGAATATGCAGAAATTGTTTTACAGGCATTTGAGGAAAATCCAAACACATCTTTAAGATTATTATCGAGTAAGTAAATAACATAAATTTAAAAAAAAAAATAGATACGTACATACAATTATCTTGTTTTTTTATCATTTATTTAGAACAAATAGGAATTTCTTATAGCTCAGTTCAGAGAATTGCTAAGAAAAATAAATATTACCCATATAAACGACACACTGTACAGCATTTAAGATTTGATGATTGTGAGCGTCGCCTGGTTTGGGTTTCCAAGGTACATATTTTGTTTTTATTTTTAAAACTTTTTTTATTAACTTATGTTGTATAAAACACAAGGTACTTGTTGAAATTGAAGATAATCCTCAATTCTTGGAAAGGATATGTTGGACCGATGAAGCTAAGTTTCACAATAATGGCAATGTGAATCGTCAGAATATGCGTTACTGGTCAAATGGTAATCCTTACTGGCACGTTGAGAAGAATTTTCAAGAACGTTATGGTATTAACGTTTGGTGTGGTATTTTTTATGACAGATTGATTGGCCCATTTTTTTTTTCTGAAAATTTAAACGGTGATAAATATTTAAATTTTTTAAAAAATGATCTTCCTATTCTTTTGGAGGATGTTCCTTTATCACGTCGAAAAGATTTACTTTGGCAGCAGGATGGTGCTCCAGCCCATAATAAAGGCACTGTTATCCAATATTTAAATTCAACTTTTGGGTCAAAATGGATGGGAACATTCAGTCCAGAAATATGTTGGCCACCTCGTAGTCCTGATTTGACTTCGCCAGATTATTTCCTTTGGGGATATCTACAAAGTGTAGTTTATAAGGAAATGCCATCTAATGTAGACGATCTGAAACAGAAAATTAAAGATGCCTGTTCAAACATTCCAAGTCATGTGTTAGTGAAAGCTACTACAAAAGAATTACTTAGACGATTGGAAATTTGTTTAGAAGTGGATGGTCGTCAATTTGAACATTTATTAAAATAATATTATTGTAAATAAACTTAAATTAACAACTTACATGCATTATATTTTCATTTAATTTACTTTCTTATTCTAATAATAATTAGATAGAATAAGGAACCAAGAATCGAATAAGACCATGTTTAAAAAGAATATTTTATTAATGAACCAATAGGTATTAATTCAATATATTATATTCATGTGTATAGGTGTCCTACATAAATAAAAAAAAAATCAACTTCCTACCTAGTTATTTTGATATGACTTACCTTTGATGTATCAATTTATTTTTGTTGTTTCTTTTCTCGCTTATGTAAGGTTTAATTAATAACAATTAATACCTATTCGATAGTGCGAAATTTACATTAAACACTTTTTTTCATAAACAGTTTACAAATTACAACAACTTATACACAATTTACTGTTGAAAATTTTAAATGTTAAATGTTGATCACGATATCCAGTCGTGCACTCGTGCTGTTCAATGTTGACATAATATGTTTATTAACCGTTAATTCTCGTTTATCTACAAACGTAATAAGTGATAAGACCGTATACCAAGAATCAGTAACCGGTGCTATATTATGTAACCAATTACTAACCATAATGGTAAATTGTAAAATATTATTTTTATAGTAGATGATAGCCTGTTGCAGGCTTGATGTTTGGAGTGGGTACAAAATAGGAAGGTCCAACTCGTGTGACCTTTGTACGTATTACTTATTAGTTATTATCGATTATGACCGTCTGGACAAATTGAGATATAATATGTATTGTTTTGACTTCTGGTTTTAACTGTTGGGTTTGATAAATTGCCCAGTAGCTGTAAATTAAACGAATATTTAAGCATAAATAAGTCGCAAACGGATTACTCAAATTAAATTCTGCAAACGTTAAAATTATTTTTTTCAGAATGTTTATAGATTTTCGTTATTGAAAATAGGTGTTGCCATTTGAAAATCGAAAGTTGATAGTGTTTTATCAAATAAAGAAGGGACTCAAAATTATCAAAATTATATCAAATTGTAAAACAGTAAAACCTAGAAAATTTAAAAAAAAAATTGTCTTAAAATTCCTAATACTTACCGAGATATTGACTGGTCCATGATAAAAGAATCACCCTGTATATACATAAGCTAAAATATACTAGGCCTCAGAGAAATTTCGGGGGGGTTACAAGCCCTGACCCCCCCCCCCCCCTGGTTGCGCCACTGCAATAGCTAGGTAGGTATCTACTTATCAATTATAATGTTATAAATATGTATTATAATATGGCGTGTATAGGTAATATTATAAAATAATATATATAGCTAGGTACTTACGATGAGACACAATGTATTCCTCTTGCTGATGAACATAATTTACTACAGCCTCAGGACATTGGACAGTCACAGTAGTAGTAGAAATAGAATTATTCATCAAATCAGCTGAACTAATACTAGGTGTTGAAATTATAATTTCATCAGATAACTCCAATTGATGTAATGCATTGGACTCAACTATTGTACCAATTTCATCTAACTCATCCATCAAACGACGTCTTTTCGTGGAGTCACTCATATTGTCTTATGTAGGAATTGTAATACAAATCTGAGAAATTATTTTAAAATGTTTAACTGATATTTTCTCTAGCTAAGTATAACTAATATACTAATAAGTAGGGATCGAAAGTATTGTTGCAATTGCATGTTTTTATTGCGGGCTATTTAACTTAGGTATTGGCCAAGTAAGCTTGAAATTATTTTAACACTACGAAAAACATATTAAAAGTTTATAGTTCATATTTTTACATATTTAGCATAGGCGCAATGTGGACAACTGATTTTTTTTTTTTGGGGGGGGGCTAAATTTATAAAATCAACTCAGACATTTATTTTATTTCGAGAACATTTTTCAAGCTATTTATTTATTTTATTTTATCTTATATGTATATTTATACGTTAGGGCAAGTATGTTTAATTTTTCTAAAATATTAATATTGTCCTGTTGTTATGTATAATTTAGTAAAGTATTTGTATTTATGAAAATAATGCATTAAAAAAAAAAATAAGTGCATATTTTTAAAGCATATTAACTGTAGGTACCTACTTTTTAGTGCATGCATATTTAATTCACTTAATATATACTTACCAGTTACCAAACATCAAATACCAATTATTAATAAGTCAAGACAGTCATCTCACTCATCGCAGTAAAAAAATCTATTCGATTAAAATAAATCTAAGAATAATAACGCTGTTCTCGCAGTTTGAATGCATGCAGTTGTTATTAGTTGTTACAGCAATAGAGAAGACATTAGACAATTTAATATTAAAATATGTTTGTGATTTATTGTGATCAAAACGAGCATTTAGCATCAAAATATGTTGTGATTTTGTGTGTTGAGTATAGCCACGGTATAGACTGTAGGGGAGTGCGATCAAGTATTTGTCGAACGGTGGGCGGTTTGCGGGGATAGATTCGTAGCCTTTTTTTTAAATATTTATGATCTTATAACCATAAATTATATTGTTAACGATCAATAATAGTACTTGTTAAAAAATCATGCATGAAATACTTTATCATTTGGTACGATGCGATACTGTGCGATCATCGGATCATAGATAATAATATAAATATTATACGCACACCTATACAGTGTACAAATCAGTGCGAACAATTTGAATACAAGAGACAAGTACGGGGGGTCGCAACTCGCAATGGGCATTAACAATTATTACAACACGGACTAAGATATAAATAAAACCACAGTGATAACCGGTAACATGTAGTTGAAGGAAATATATGCGGTCCGTTCCCCGTCACCCGCCCACTTGGTCGTTACCAGTCCAGTATCCGTGGCTGTAGACAAATATAATATATAAAAATAGAACAATATGCAATCGTTATCGATTATACGTATCGAAGTCGTCGACAAGTGACAACCGCCGCCGCCGCCGCGAACATTCCAAAATTATTTGCCATTGCCATTATTATTTATCATAGCCAATACGATATTTCGTATTTTCGTTCATACTTCATTTGAACAATCGTCGGACTACTACTGCCACTACTCGCATTTCAACAGTCGTTACTGTTTTGTTACTGTTTTTCCAGTTTTGTGTGCCGTCGCCTGCGAGTTTTTGGTTGACAGTTGTTGTTGTTACACACGTCCATAGACAATAAAGTACACGTCTTACACCGTAGTCGTTTGACAGTCTGCAACCGATTTTTGTGTTACCGTCATTTTATAATTTTACCTACGTAATTTTATAATGTGGTCGATAGTCCATTTTAAGGAGGACCATTCCGTGGAAGTGGTGCCTAGTAAGTGGGTTACCAAGTATAAATGTGCGTGGCCAAATAATAACACAAGAAAATGCATTGAAAGCCAAAGTGACCCCAATACACAAGCTTTTAGTTGGTTTAAAGCACGTGCTTTGTTATCGAACATCGGTAAGTTTTCGCATTAGTACTACCTAATCTTATATACTAACATATTATTTGCATCAGTGGCGGCATGAACATTTTTCATTCATGAGACAAAAACGTTTTTAGGGATCACCCCCCCCCCCCCAAATTTTTAAATAATATTCTTAAGTACTAAAAATGTTTAAAATAATTTTAATAATAGGTACAGTGTACACACCATAGAAAAGTAATAAACATGACCCCCACGGCACCACGACATCTACCCAGCACCCACTACCACCCACCCACCAAAATCGCCATGAGACCCGGGTCTCGTAGAACCCTTGTCACGCCACCACTGATTTGCATTATACAATTATTATAGTTACGGTGACCAAATATACAAATTTAAAAAAGTACATTTTAGAACTTGGCACCTCTGTCAAAATTGGCCAATATGAATAGGTACTTTTTGTCCATAGATCACTCCATCTATAAAAATTGTTTTTTTTTTATCTGATTACCTAGCTACTATTTATTATTTTTTTTTTTTAATCATAATCTATAAAATCTAATTATTTGAAATTATTTGGTCTGTGAAAATACTTTGAAATTTAAGTAATTTTAAGTACACTTAAACTATATAATTGGCTGCTAACCAACCAGAATACATTAGGTCAAACCATAAAATATAAATCGATAGGTAATCAAAATAATAATAATAAAAAAAATTAAATTTGTTTGGAAAAATTAAAATAGCCAACTTGTAAATCTTAGCTGATTATAAGAACATTGATGGTAAAATATTTATCTGAGTAACGTAGTTAATTTTAAGAATATTTTTTTGGGTAAATCAATTTAGAACGTAATAACTTTTTTAAAAATATTATTTTTGGGAATTTCCTGACATGAGTATATTTTTCAAATTATTTATTTATCATATAATTTTCATAATTTGTTGTCATAAATTTAAGTAGCATAATTTTTTATTTCGTCAGATCATCCCTTATAATGTCAATACTCAATTGTTGGATACTTTAGACTTCAGAAATAATTATTTACTATTATATTAATACTATTTTCGTAATTTTTACAAGACATATGTACCTTAAATATTACCATTGTCCATATTTATTCAAATCTTGATATTTTATGTAGGGAATTGTTTATAATAATAATATGTTATAATAAAATAAATACCGACATCACAAACACATCAAATTGTGCCCCCAAAAATGTCTGGTGCCCTAGGTAAGTACCACCCAAGACTCAACACCACCGCTTGTTGCGCCACTGAATGTTGTATAGTGTTTAAATTTGAAATAATGCATTGTATTGGTAATTCAGTAATAATTATTAGTATAGCGGATAACTATATTATTATAATCAATTATTTAAATTTATGAAAATACAAAATACTCTTTTCATCACTCATGATTATCTGATTGTATAAACTATTATAACAATTACTATTTCAACTATATATTTTGTTTCAAGAATCTTATTCTGAAGCATTCCAAAAATGCAAGAAAGCTGTTTTTACTTCCGATTTATCTTCTTCTGAAAATGATGTACAAGTGTCAAAACGAAAATTGAATAGTATTAAAAATACAAATCATGGTAAACCAGGGGCGTACCCAGAAATTTTTCAAAGGGGGGGTCCACTTTTTTAAAATATTAAAAAAATATATGTAATCAAAAAAAACACCAAACATATTAATTTATTAACTTAAAAATTAAACAATGTGTTAAATATTACATTTATTTTAATATAACTAATATAATTTTTAATAGTTTAAAATTTTAGTCTTCTATTTTTTTTAATAAGCTGTTCAATAACTTCTTCAGGAGTCAAAAGTTCTTCGCGATGGATACTTAGCATGGCTAAACCATTAAGTCTATTTTCAGCCATAGTACTTCTTAAATAAGTTTTAAGTCTTCTTAAAGATGAAAAACTTCTTTCAGAAGTACATGTTGTCACAGGCAAAATACATACAATTTTTAATAACTTATATACATTTGGAAATAAATCTTCATCACAAAATTTAAGAAATTCAATAGTTTTTTTTGGTTTTTTTTCTTTTTCAATTCTATTTAAAACGTTTTTCCACATTTTAAGTTCCGTTATAACTATATCAGGGTCACTTAAATCATAAAATTAACATAACATTTTATTAAACATTTATTTTCAACCCAGCTTTGTAGTATTAAAATAACATATATAGAATATAGATACTTACATCACAGTTTGTATTAATAGACTGGTCAACTATATTTTGGTTTTTTGCACTATTTATGTTACTACTTTCTGTACTCTGAAATAATCAAAAGTTAAATTACTTAAATAACTTATGTATTTGTGATAGTATTAAGATAGTATATATTTGGATCTTATGACTTACATTTGAAACAGAACTTTTGAAGTAATTATCTATTTTTTGTTTTTTATTTAAGCTATTTTGACTTTGTACATTTGATTTTCTTTTGTCTTGTTTCTAAGATAATAATATTTATTATAAACATATTAAATTTAAAAACATATAAAACACAACTATCAATTTCTTTATAAAACTATTAGTTTTTATTAATTAAGAATCATTTTTAATTTTATATAGATATTTTGATTAAGTATTACAAAACTAATGTATATAATGTTTTTAAATATGCAACACAAAAATATTAATTTTTACTTTTTACCTGAATATTTGTTTCTTTTTTAAATAAAAACTTTTCCAATTTTGCTTTTGCAGATGATTCAGATGATTTATCCATTATTTATTTAAAATTTTAATTAATATATCGAATAATAAAAAATAAATAAAAATTCATAAGCGATATAAGCTAATTTAATTTAATACACACTTGCGCACTGCCGACCATAATAATATAGCACAGAAAGACATTAAACATTAACATTATTATTGTTTATTTATATACTTACTTTGGTGGTAATACTCCGGAAATACCACCTAAATAATATCGTATTATTATATAAAAATATCAGCTGTGCTGCTGTTGTTGCAATCTTGAAATCACGTTATCGTTATCAACATAATTCTTGGACAAGCATAGATATAATCTTAGATCATTTAATGATATATGTATGTTATATTGTTATGTATATTATATTATTATGCGTACAAGATAGAACTTGCGATTAATTATAAATACTTATAATTTGGTACGTTTGGCCAACCGAACATGGGAGACTATAGGCAATAAGGAGTGCATAGGTATTGTAGCGGTGACCGGAGGACGTACCTAGTGCCACATTCTTTTTGAAATTGTATTATAATATACATTATACATTTACTATATAAAATATCAATTATTCTATATTATAATCTGTGGTTTGCACCTTAAGCATTTTAAATTCAGTTAATCAATGGGGGGGTCTAGACCCGAACCCCCCCCCCCCCCCTTAGGTACGCCCCTGTGGTAAACCAGGTATAACTAGTACATAATTTATTAACTAGGTATCTATGTAGTCTACTGATTATTATGTTTATATTGGCTATACAATTATAATTAAAACTTACTCGTTCAGGTGATGATACTGATGATGATTCAGATAATATGCATTATGAGTTGCCGATTTACGAGTCTGGTAAGTAATACAGAATACATAATAATTAATTTGATTAATACCTGCATTTTTTGTAACTTAAATTAATTTATTGATGTTTTAATAGATAATAATGATGAAAGAACAATCATCAGCAGGTCACCAAATAAAAGGTCTAAGAAATGTGAGTTTTTAAAGTGTATGACATTGTATATTGGTACTATTATTTAATATATTTAAAAAAAATTTCTTTTTATACATTATAGTTTTTAACATTTTTTCTTATTTACATATTGATTTTGATCATAATTCATAACTATATTCATTCGATTACATTTTGATATTATATAGTACCTATATAATATGTATATATGCATATTACATATACATAATGTTTAACTTATGCATTTTTTGTTTTAAGAATTTTGAATAATATTAGCAAAATAATATTTACTTATGATTTATGAATTAATGTGTCGAGTACTTGATATTTAATTTTATGGTTTGAACTGGATAGATTATAAAATTTAAAAAATATTTTTTTAGCTGTTAAAACAACTTCTAAAAACCTTCCAGTTGGAAAATCTCCTATAAAAGGATCATCATCTCAAAAATGTAAGCATCTAATTTTTTTTATTCATAATTGTTGACAATATATTAGTTATATAAAATTTTATTATTTTGAACAGTTTTCTCTCCACATATACCAGATACAGTATTGTCTCCTAAGCAGGTTGAAAAATCTCCTAAAAAAGCTTCATCATCTCAAAAATGTAAGTAATATTTGTAATTTATCAGATATGATAACAATTTTTTGTATAAAATGTAATAATTTTGAACAGTTTTCTCTCCACATGTACCAGATACAGTATTGTCTCCTAAGCAGGTTGAAAAATCTCCTAAAAAAGCTTCATCATCTCAAAAATGTAAGTAATATTTGTAATTTATCAGATATGATAACGTTTTTTTGTATAAAATGTAATCATTTTGAACAATTTTCTCTCCACATGTACCAGATACAGTATTGTCTCCTAAGCAGGTTGAAAAATCTCCTAAAAAAGCTTCATCATCTCAAAAATGTAAGTAATATTTGTAATTTATCAGATATGATAACGTTTTTTGTATAAAATGTAATTTTTTTGAACAGTTTTCTCTCCACATGTACCAGAAACAGTATTGTCTCCTAGGCAGGTTGAAAAATCTCCTAAAAGAGCATCATCATCTCAAAAATGTAAGTTATATTTGTAATTTATCAGATATGATAACGTTTTTTTGTATAAAATGTAATTTTTTTGAACAGTTTTCTCTCCACATGTACCAGAAACAGTATTGTCTCCTAGGCAGGTTGAAAAATCTCCTAAAAGAGCATCATCATCTCAAAGATGTAAGTAATATTTGTAATTTATCAGATATGATAACGTTTTTTGTATAAAATGTAATTTTTTTGAAATAGTTTCTTGGAAATATAATGCAGCTTCAGATACAATGTCATCTCCTAAGCTGCAAAACTATGAAAATATTATCTCACCTAAAAAAACATTGTCGCAAAAATGTAAGTATAATATTTTTAAAATTTTTAATAATTTGGATTAAGCGTTATATTTTTATTGTGTTGTCATCAACTATAGATGACGTTTCTCCAATTAAGAAGACTCCAACTAAAATAAGCTTCAATGATTATTCTCCAAACCTGTTTATGTCATCTCAAAAACGTAATTATAACACTTAAGATTAATATAATTTGCTTAATTTCTATGTTATGTACTTATTTTCAAACTATATAGTTATTACATTATTATGTAACATAATAAGCCACTAGCCAGTCATCTGAAAAATCATTATACTCATTAAGAGGATGCTACCCAAGAATTTTTTGTCACCATCTTATATATGTACTATACATGGCAAATTGTCATTCAATAGTGTACTGTTAGTTTTTATATTTCAGTAAATTTACGTATTATCAAACTTTTAGGTACAAACATTCTGTGCTTTTAATTTTAAGTGAGATATTCCCATTTTACATTCCCATTTCATTTTTGAGAATTAAAAACCGCTTAGCATAAATAATGTTTTTACCTAAAAGTGATAATAGCTAGGTCCATTCACTCTAATATCAAAACTAATAGCACACTATTGAAACTAGCGTGTTATGTAGTATGTGTGTGAGATGGAGACAATGTATGGGTATAGTGTCCTCTTAAATATACCAAGAAAATTGTTAGGTATCTACTCAGAATTGTTTATATATAATATTTAACTATATATTTCTTATAATAACATTGTATTACAATATTACATTTTATAAATACTAAATTTTTTAATTTTTTCACTTAAATAGTAGATAAGCATTTTTAATAAGTTTTAGATATCTAAATAATCTTAAAACGCTGTTTATTTTATTTTGAACCTACAAGATTTTTGACTTTAATAATTTTGGTAGTTTTAACTTCATTTTTATTTTAATTAGATTTTTTTTTGTTAACAGATTATTCTCCCAAAAACTCTAAGTACAACTTGTCAAATATGCCTGGTAAGTAAGCTTAACTTATAACTACTTGAATTAATAATTTAAAATTGCTTATTGTATATTTTTAAAGGACATTTTGTAAAAAAGCAATTATTTAAGCCAAAAGAAAGCAGCAGCACACATTCAACTTCTAGTAAGTTTTTATATGCTTTGATTTTTATTTCACTATAAAGTATAAAGCCTAGCTCGAGGGGTTCACAGGATATGGGGTATACATATTTTATCCTTCCCTAATTCCTAATGATTTTAAAATAACCATTATATATTTTATTAACTTATGATAATATTAAATAAAATATGCTTGTATCCTTTAAACAATAAATAAAAACAAAATAGAGTCTTAAATAACTTAATAAATAAAAATAAAATAGTATTTGAATACTGAATAGTTTAAATCTAGTATAATAATGTGTGTATGGTATGATTTATGGTTTTCTTATTTGAACATAATTACGTGTAAAAATAATAAGACCAAAGACAGGTGATGATATCTTCAAATAAAAATAGAACTTTTAAGCATAATCCAATAAATTGTGCCCGCCACACATGAACAAATATTAATAATTTTATTTTACAATTAACCACATGAAACTTAGTATCTGATAGCATCCCCCTCCCCTCCCGATAATTTCAGTTATATTGAATAATAATTTTTAGAAATGTCTGATGTTTCGATTTAATTTAAGTTCTTTTAATTTAAAATATTGGGTGGGGCTATGTGCCTGTACCACAAGTCGCGACTATCATTTCTAAATTCAACTATTGTGATTTATGAACTATTTGTAAGATTAATAAATAAATTGTAACAAATTAATAATTAGGAATAATAATTATGCGTGTTCTTACATATCGTCGTTCACGAGAACAAACCTCCTATTGTGCTAAATTTATGATTTTGAGGTTTTGGTATCCCTAGCTGGATTCAGAAAAAAATTAGCTATTTATTGATAAAATCTCCTATGTGCTATATCTACAATTAATCGTCACAAATGTTAATTAAATACCTCCCATGTGCTATCTCCACAGTAGAAAATTTCTCCTATGTGTTAGCAACTATAAATCGTTTATGAAATAACTCCTATGTGATTTTTTTATTTAAAACGTTTTTTGTGTTTTCTGAAAACTAAACTTTTTTTCACAAAGGAGATTATTGTTCCCATGAACGACAATATTTCAGGTATGCTAAGTGTCATTAATTGTTTTATTTTTTTAGGTATGAAAACTTCATCCATGCGTTCCTCTGACGCCAAAAAATCAAAGGTTTTAACAGGTATATTTACTAATTTAATGATTATTATTTATTGCTAAATACTGATAATAGTTTGATTTTATAATAATTGAAAGTATATATACTATATAGTGTACTCTGAATTAAGTACTGGTTAATTTAGTATTTATTAATTATACGGATATATTTTAATTGAATTACCATTTATAAAATAAATGCAACTAATTATATATTTGTAATACAATATTATTAAATCTAATTCAAAGTTAATATTATGATTACAGATGATCAGTTTAAGGATATGGTATCCCATAATTTAATAATTATGAAACACAGTATCAGAAATTTAAATGAAAAATTTGATTTGATGATTGAAAGAAGTTCCAAATTGTCACAAAGCTCAAACCTAATTCATGAAGATGATATAGCTGATAATTACACAAATCTCAACTGTATTTTTCCTATTAACGACGTTAATACTTTGAATGATATTGAAGAACAACTAGCAGCAGATAAAACATATCATAAATTAATGGTAATTTGTTTGTATTGTGGTTTTTATAATATAATTAACAGTATTAAATTGTTTTTTTTTGCACAATTTTAAATATTTCTATTTTTTTTTATTTTGTTCCAGACAAATAAACTAGTCGGATTAGGTGGAAAAACTATACAAATTTATGTTAAACGAGTTATGCAGCTATTATTCACTGATGACCTGTTAAAATATTATTCATTTTATGGGCGTGCAAACAAAAAAAAAATGTTTTTGCAATCTTATTATTTCCAAGCTAATTTTTAGTAAGTATGGTCTTTTAACTAAAACTTTTTTATGGGAGTTATAATACAATTATGTTAATCATTATTTTAAATACATGTTATATTTTCTTAACAATATAATATAAACATCTACTATTAATTTACCGAATAGTGCAGATCTACAAGACTCAAAGAATTTATTTAATGTAATATATAAAATATTGCATAATAATACCTAATATCTGTTGTAATAGTTTTATATTCTTTTGCCTTTTCTCTCTTTGTTGCAATATCCAGGAGTATTATTATTATATAAGTAACAAATTCAAAATTGATATTAATGTATATTATGAAAACATTTTCTAACTATAGAACATTTAGTGAACTATATAAATGGATTATTATTTCACAATTGTCACAGTTGTCTTTAGCTGCATCATTAGGCTAAAATATAAACTGATGATGACTGTTGTCAAAATAATAAAATGTTCATAAAGTTATATAGGTATAGTTTATTAAACGCTTGTAAATTAATTATCCCCTCTAAGCTAGTCTTGAATTCAGTTGTTGATAAAAATGTGTATAATATATTATAAATAATTAACACTAACGCTGGGGGTTAACAAATTAATAAATTAAAAGTGGTTCAGTTAAACTATTTTGATTTCATCATTAAGTTAACTTTAATTTGATTTGAAATATTAAATTTTTAAATTTTCCAATTTATAGTTTATTTTGATTTTTTGTATTCAGACAATTATATATTTTTTCTTACAGGTTCAATCAAAACTATAAAAAAATTTAATTATGATGGTGCCACCGATGATGCGGAAAAATACATAAAAAATGCTTTAATCCAGGCTCCGTTTAATATTAAAAAAAAATCT
This sequence comes from Nasonovia ribisnigri, assembly GCA_027563435.1. Taxonomy (NCBI): domain Eukaryota; kingdom Metazoa; phylum Arthropoda; class Insecta; order Hemiptera; family Aphididae; genus Nasonovia; species Nasonovia ribisnigri. Next base: position 26,295 of record JANEHU010002810.1, on the reverse strand, counting down.
ACTTCCTGCAGTACTGCAGCTATCATCACGCCACCACAACAATAATATTGATTATTTATATTTTGTTATCATATTCAATTTAATTACAATAAAGCATAACATTTCAAAACTATCAAATATATTATAGTGTCATTTTTATTTATTATTTTTCATGGTATATAATATAATATATTATTCACACAGTAGGTAAAGTATACCTATGTAGTATACCTGGATGTATCCATTACAAAAAAAAAATTCGGTTTTTGAGTTATATTATTATTATAAGTAAAATACAAAAAAAAACTAACAATAATTGTGTAAAAAGGGTAAAGTTAATATCTTATATAATATATAATATATATTATATTGTCATGGTTTTGATCTGCAGCTATATATATAGCAGGTAGCATTATGTGTTATTCCCAATGTTTGTTATATATTTTGTAAAATTTAAATTTGCCTTAATTGAGTTTCACACAAGGTCAATTTAATATGAATTATTGTTTGATGCTAATCTAAAATCTACACTTTATTAAGAAACGTGTCTTTATTAAACCTTCAAACAGTATTGGTATGCTATGTGGGTTATTTCTTAAATTTTTTTAAATTTGTTACTATTATATTTATTATTTTGTTTGACAACAGAAGGGATTAGTTGTTTAATTTGTATGTTTAAAAGATTAATAAATTAATTTAAAGTATTTGCTTTAAGCTATTTGTTTTTTTTTCGGACCATTGAGGACAATGGACACTGGACAGGTTAAGTTGATTTAAACCGTAAATCTAATAACCTTAGATCATGTTATACTAATATTAGGTATACTATTAGTTCGTGGTTTTTTACACCTTATTAATTTTATCAAGTTTTATTATTATTATTATTTTATTATGGTGTTATCACCGAATAACGTATTGTACAATAATCTTCTATAGGAGATAATACGTTAAGAGTTTACCACAGATATATAATATATATATATATATATATGTGGAGTTTACCGATTACGACATGACAATTTTTTACACGAATATTGTTAAAATAAATAAATGATTATAGATTAGCGAAGACCGAGCGAAGCGAGGTCTGAGTAATTAAAAAAAAACCTGGGTAAAAATCGAATGAAATCGAAACTTATAAAAAATAAAATCGAAACATTTGAAAATTTGACCTGGCAACACTGTCGTCAGTATGTGTGTAACCTCCGTCCGACATACACGTGTGTTCTCGGTCTTCGCTTATCGCATTTCTTAGCTTCCGATAACAGTAACACATACGTCACATTACGCAACACACTGCAATTAAGAAGATGTGTTGTTATACTACGGCCCCCCATAACCAAATAGGTAACAACAACCCCCGCCTGATATAGGTACATCATCATGGACAACACCAATCCACCCATGACCCCCAATTCACAATCTACCACACACAAAACATACGCAGAAACAACAGCAAACTCATCCTTTCCGAAAAAAGACCAAGCAATTATCTTCAATACATTAAATGATATCCCACAAATCGAGTACATCAAAGCATTCAGCCAGCTTACATCGCCTAATAACATAAAATTCGCTTCGCGAATATCCAACAATAGATTTTGCATTTATTTCGCCAGTAAGAGTATCGTCGACCATATTATCTCAAAACAACTGTATATCGTTATAAATAACACACATATCGCTTATCGTCGGCTCATTAACCCGGCAAAACGAATCATCATATCCAATGTGCAGCCATCTATAACTCACGACATAATTATGAAAGCTATCAACAATCACCTCATTAAAATATTATCTCCTATTACATTCATGAAAGCCGGTTTCCCAAACGATGAGTACGGCCACATAGGCAGTTTCCGACGACAAGTATATTTACACCCCGACGACATCCATAAATTGCCGAGTTCATTATTAATTAATTACGATCAAACCGACTACCGTATATTATTTTCGGACGACACTGTATTATGCTATATTTGCAAACAAACTGGTCATACCTCAAACCACTGCAAAAAAAGATTTGGATAATACGATTCTAACTAATAGCAATAACCACTCTCCACCAATATCTGAAGAAATCGTTATAGATACCAATTCACAAAATTATCCAAATACCATGGATAAGGACAGTACCTACATAGATCATATTATTGAACATAATAATCAACAACTTACTATCAAGCCGTCACCCGCACAGGAATCAGTTAACCACATAAAAAGACCCATCTCATCATACGCCAGCACCAGCAACACCGACAACACATCTATTACAGAGAACCCAATTAACACAACAACAACAACGAAGAAAACGCAGAACCATCAAACTAATAATAGCATCCTCACATCAAAGCTATTAGAATCCTAATCCAACGGCAAAAAAGCGAATGCAGAAATAACACGCAATACACCCCCAATACCAGCTAATAACAATAAAACAAGCAAACCTACCACCGAAAAACCCAAGACAAATCCTCAACCCGTCACCAAAAAAATAAAACGCTCCAACTCCATAGAACAAATAGTAGCTAAACTGGACGAAACACTAGCCCCAGCCATTACTGCCTTTGAAGGAATTCCCAAACTAAAAATAGACTTCACTCAGCTCAAGTATATTATTGAAAACTCCCTAAGCGCAGATGATCCCTCCAATCTGCTAAACCAATTTAACATAGAACCGATGGAAATGATTGAAATATTAGACACGATCCGCCCGAAAATAAAAAACCTAAGCATTAAAAATAGGCTTACGAGACTTTGTAACTCTCACCTCGAGTCATTATAAAGATGCAATCTTTCTTCAATATAATAAAAACAAATAATCAAAAAAGCAACCTTCAAAAATTAAAAAACCATCATTATAAACACTAAAATGCAGACACAACCTAAAAACATTATCCAATAGAACCTCAATGGATTCCATAAAAATATCGATGAAATTAAACTTATAATAAACTTACACCAACCTATCGCAATATGTCTTCAAGAGACTAACCTCAAATTCGACGAATCTCCACCAAATATAAATAACTATTAGAACAAGATAACATCTTAATATTTAATAACAACGAGCAAACTAGAATAAATCCCTCCAACAGAAACCTCTTAGCTATCGATTTAACATTCTCCACACCAACCATAGCACAATGATTACATTGGCAAGTATTAAATGAAATATATAATAATGATCAACTCCCAATCTCTATAGAATTAATTTCCAATACATATTGATACGGTGCGTCCGATTGGACGACCCGCGTCGTAAATAAAGAACAACGATCAAGTAATAGTAATCAAGTCTCTCTATTGCTATGTAAAATGTAAGTGTATGTACAATGTTGGGACGAGTAAAGCGTCGATTTGTGCCGACCAGACTTAACTAAGTGGGTCGGCACAATCGGTGGTGCTTGGGTACTGGTCGGGCACTTGCCGGACCCTATCTCTATAACGGACTGTGGTTTATTATCATATATATTTACAATGGTTGGCCGGGGAGACGGCCGTCCTCGGTGCAAACTTAGGTTAAGCGGCACCCCGACGACGAACCAGACTCGGGTCGGACAACTTAATTAAGTGCCGATGTCAGGTGAGTGTTGGCCCTGAAAAGGGCCGTTTTAATGTTGCGACGCCGTGAATTGTCGGATGGTCCAGTGGTCCCGTGTGTACGAATGGCGGTTGCTGATTGGTCGTCGTTTTTAATATGCAAATCTATCGACATGGGTCTTAAGCCGTGAAGCGGCAGCCACGTGGTGGATTGGTATTGGCGGTGTCGGTGGTTTGTACTGGTCTCACGTCCGGAAGCGGCGAGGTCGTCGGTATTCGCCGGTCGAACAGTGCTTGCTAGTGGTGGGTCGTTCATGAACGAATCGTTCCAATGGAACGAGTCCAGTGGGGGAACGAATCGGAACGATTCCACCTATTCGTTCCTTTTAGGTGCAATAGGTCCAAAACCAAGTTGTTCCTAAGTCGTATCACTGTATCAGTCATATCGAGTACCGATTGCACCGAATACCGAAGTACCGAATTGAGTCTTATTTTGCAGTATACACATTCCGTTCCTAACGTATATTCCCCACTATTACAACAATATTATTTCGTACTTTACTACCACAAACTACTAAGCTGACATATTATTATTATTCTACATTAAATTTAATTCATACGTTCCACCGCGCCTCGCGGCTCGCGCATTCGTGCGTCGTACGGCGGCTATACGACTATCCAAGCTGTACAATACGTACCACTGTTTATTATCTATTTATAGGAATGGGACTATAAAAATTTAAAAATAGCTTGATTATAATCAATAATGGTTATATTTGTAATAATATGATTAATATGAATAATTTTAGTATAAAGATAATCGAATCATTTACTCCGTGGTTTGTTTATCGGCTAGTCGTAGTTCGTGTGACAATTATTATATATGGTAATTATTTTATTTTACTTTTATTAATCATTAATAATGAGTAGGAAAACAAGCGATATTTGGTATCATTTTACTACAGCGACTAACGAATCAGCAAAATGCAAATACTGTTCGGTTTCGTACTCTTATAAAGGTGGTTCAACCGCAAACCTCAGTAGGCATTTAAAAAGAAAACACATCATACAATATGATGTTAGGAAAAAAATTTGCACTGAAAAAACTGATAATCTAGATCTGGAGGAAAATATTGATGACCCTAATACAGTTTTTGTCCAGCAACATTCTTCTGAAACACAAAACCAACCGTCTACATCTTCTCTTTTGACTTCTAAAATAACTCATACATCTATTAAAACCTCCCAATCTCAAACAGTGATGGACTCATTTATACCAAGACCACTATCTATGAATAAATCGCAAAAAATTGACGAACAATTAGGAATCATGATAGCCAAAGAATTTCAACCATTTAGTATTGTCGAAAACGTTGAATTTAGAAAATTTGTTAATATGCTAAATCCAAATTACGCAATTCCTTCTAGAAAAACCGTCTCCAAGTCCATCATACCACAATTATTAGAAAAAACCAAACAAAAAGTAAAAATGAATTTAAGTAATGCTAAATATATAGCATTTACTACAGACGGCTGGACGTCTTTGAACAACGATAGTTTCGTCGCTATAACAGTCCATTATATAGATAGTATAGAATGTGTTTTAAAGTCATATTTATTAGGATGCTATTACTTCGAACAAGCCCATACTGCAATTAATTTGTCTGAATTTATGAATAAATGTTTCGATGAGTGGGAAATATCTGAAAAAATTAAAATTGCCGTTAGTGATAATGCGGCTAATATTACAAGCGCAATAAGTTTAAATTCAAATTGGCGTCATATGCCATGCTTGGCACACAGCATAAATTTAATTGCACAAAGTGGGTTATCAGACATACAAATTGTTCACAAAAAAGTTAAAAGTATTGTAGAATTTTTTAAACGATCAACAAAATCATACATTAAATTAAAAAAAAAACAAACACAAATGGGTCTACCTTTACTTAAATTAATTCAGGATGTTGCTACCCGTTGGAACAGTACGTACGATATGTTCAAAGGTGTATTGATATTAAAGATCCTTTAATATCTACAATAGCACTTATTGGTAAAGTTGAAAATTTATCATCCGATGATTTTGATATAATGGAACATTATTGCAGTATTTTTAAGCCATTTAAAGAAATGACAGTTGAGCTTAGTTCTGAAAAAGGAGTATCGATTTCAAAAGTTATTATACTATGCAATGTTTTATTATCGCATATAAAAAAAAAAATAAAAGAAGCCAATTTACCATCTGTCATACACTCTATGCTTTTAACCATGGAAAAAAATGCAGAAAAACGATTTGACGGGATTGGAGAACAACGATTATTGACTGAAGCAACAATATTAGATCCTAGGTTCAAAAAAAAAGGCTTCAATAATACAACATCATATGAACGTGCATACCAGAAAATTATTCAAAGTGTTACAACAATTATTCAAATGGAAAAACATAATTTGTCGGAAAACGAAGTAAATGCCGTTCAAGAAAATTCAAATGAAAAAGAACAATTAGATATTTGGAAAGACTTTGACTTACAGGTTAATTTTTTATTATATATTATTTAAGTAAGTACATAGCTTTATTTGTTTTAAAATAATAATCGATTTTCCACAGGCCTCTGCAACTACTATAATCAGCACTCCAAAATCTAAAGCTATTATTGAAATTAACAAATATTTAAATGAGCCCTTGTTAGATAGGAAATCGGATCCATTAATGTGGTGGAAACAGATGAAAATGGTTTATCCAAATTTGTACCAATTAGCGTTGTTAAGGTTATGTGTTCCTTCAACTTCAGTACCGTGCGAACGCATATTTTCTAAAGCTGGGTACACTATATCAGATCGACGAAATAGATTTTCGATGAAAAATGCAGAATCTTTATTGTTCTTAAATAGTAATATTTAATATTTAAATTTAATTATTTCTAAAAAAAAGGTATGTATAATCTATGAAATAATATAATACATTACTTATAATATAATATATTACTTATTTTGTATAATTAATTTACATTTATTTTATAAAATGACTTGGTTTATGGTTAATTTAATACAGTTTATTATAATATTTACACAAGGATAAGTAAATCTAAAATTCAAATAAAATAAAAAAATTATTATTATTATTATTATTATTATTATTTTACACATATTGTTTTTTATTTTTATTTTTTTACATATTTTAGTGTCGGATACTTCATTACTTCAATATATAAAGTATAAACAATATTGAATATATAATACAATATAATATATTATATTATAATATGCTGCGTTTATTATTATAACCATTAAAATAATTTGCTTATCATTTTTTTCATGTGTATTTTTAATTCACGTATAATTTTATGTAACATTATGTCATAAATAAAAGTTTATACATTTTTATAAGTTTGTAAGTTATATTTTATATGTTGAAAATATAATCTATTTAAAGATCTGAAATTAATGATTTTATTGTCATAATATTAATTAACATTAAGTACGCGAACTTCGTGCACACGTGTATTTTAAAAACACGTATAAAATTGTTATTTTTAGATTATGATTTGTCGAGTATAATACGCGACACAAGTGGCTGAAAAACAGGTTGTGTTTGTTGTAGTTATTTGGTTTGACATCGGTATTCGGTACTCAGTACGTACTAGGTAATAATACTATAATAATAAAAGTACTGAAAGGAACGATGGAACGAGTCATTTGGAATCGTTCCTTTTGTGAACCTGGAACGAAAGGAACGATTCACTAAAAGGAACGAAAAATCCCATCACTAGTGCTTGCGGTCGAAGATCGGCGTATCGTCGGTCGCAGCCGGGAAGCGGCGTGTTCGTCGGTGGTCGGCGGCTGAACGACACTTGTTGTCGTGTAGCGGCGTTGTAGTCGGTTTTCTACGGCGGGATGATGCTTGCTGTCGTTGAGCGGCGTGGTCGTCGGTATTCGTTGGCTGGGTGATCCTTGTGACCGTGGAGCGGTAAGATGGTCGGCGGCTTGTATGTCTGGTCCTGGTCCTTCTTCTGTCGGAATGTTCTTGGTAGATGTTGACAGTTTGAAGGTATGGAATGGACTGACTAAATTATCGAAACCGTCCGGTATATATACCCTTTTTGATAACTTAGTCAGTCGCTGATTGGTCCGCACATTTGGTTATGACAGATGAACACCACACCATCGTATTGCCGTTTGCATTTACTTGGTGCGGTCTTTATCTGTCAACCCGTTCTGATTTAACCTGTTATTTTATTATTGTTGTTGGCTTTGATAAAAGCCCTTTTATATCTCGTTTATTCCGTAACAATATCAAACAAACTACTCTACAATAAAATGGAACCTCAAAAACCCTGACTGGCCTCTGTTCTCAAACCTTCTCGAAACGAAAACAAACTCGTCTGAATTCATTGATGACGATATAGATATCGAAAAAACAGTCTTCAAATTCACCAAGATCATCATAGAGACTGCAGAACAAACAATCGGATACTTAAAACCTTCCTCCAAAAAAACACCAGTTCCGTGGTGGAATAATGCAATTAAACAATATATATCACTTAAAAATAAAGCACTGAAAACATTTATAAAAACCAGATCACCCGAGAACCATATCAAATTAAAAGAACTCGGAGCTAAAACAAGATTCTTGGTCAAAAGCAACAAAACCATAACATGGCGAAACATCACCTCCAATATAGGCGCTCAGACTGATCCCCACATAATGTGGAACAAAATCCGTTCATTACAAGGACGGAAAAAACACAACAATATCTATCTCACCACCAACTCATCCCTAAACACCGATCTATCTTCAATTGCTCACCTTCTCGGAAAATATTTCGAAAAAAACTCCAGCAATGAAATGTACAACCACGACTTCTTAAGGGAAAACGAAAACTTACCATCACCTCCACCCTCTTTAATATCGCCCCAAAATACCCATCAGAGTTACTTAAACAGCCCTATAACAATCAATGAAATTTTGAAAGATCTTAAAAAATGTACCAGTAAGAGTACCGGACCAGACAACATCCCTTATAGCTTCATTCAAAACTTTTCCATCGACACACTTCAAATACTCCTAAAAATATACAACACTATCTGGAACAACAACGTATTCACTCAAAATTGGAGAAACAGTATCGTCATTCCTATAAGCAAACAAGGAAAAAACAAATTCTCACCTGAAGGTTACCGGCCCATTTTACTTTTAAATACCTTATGTAAACTCTTAGAAAAAATCGTAAACCAACGTTTAGTTTGGTTTTTAGAACAATCTCATTATCTCACCCCCGAACAATGTGGTTTCCGGAAAAATAAAGGTACATATAAGTGTCTATCCAAAATACATACAGAAATACAAAACACATACTCCGAAAATCAATACTTTGGTATGATCAGTCTAGATTTGCTGAAAGCCTACGATACAACAAGGAAACCACACATATTAAATAGCCTCACTAAAATACTAAGCAAAAACCAAATGTCCAATTTTATCAGTAATTTTCTTAAAACAAGAACATTTCAAGTACGAATTAATCAAACTCTATCTCACAAGTGAACGGAGTCCCTCAAAGATCTAAAATTTTGGTTACGCTTTTCCTTATCGCCATCAACAATATCACGCAGAACATTTCTCCACCCGTCCATTCCACCCTCTACGCGAATGACTTTAATATTTATTGCCGAAGCAAGAACTTAGCAATTGTCCAAACCCGCCTACAACAAGCCATCAACAATCTACTTAAATGGACCCTGATATCTGGCTTCACCTTCTCACCTGAAAAATCTCAATGCATAGTGTTTACTCGTAAGCGCAATCAAAACTATAAACATAAAAATGGATGATTATCAATTAATAAATAATAGTACAATTAAAATACTCGGCATCACTTTCGACAAAAGATGCTCCTGAACCCACCACATCAACACCTTGAAAAACTCAATCTCTCCACGTCTCAATATTATAAAAATGTTATCCCACACATCATGGGGCTCCAAAACTCACGTTCTACTAACAATATACAAGTCACTTATACTTTCCAAACTCGACTACGGATCCTTCATTTGGATAACGGCACAGAAATCAATATTAAAAACATTAGATATAATCCACAACTCAGGTCTTCGTATGTCCATCGGTGCGTACCGTTCAAGACCTATACCCAGCATCTATAATCTTGCCAGTACACATCCCCTTGACACAAGACGACTTAAAATAACTTTGAATCACGAATTAAAATTAGCAAGTACCCTTACCACTCTTGACTTCAAACCTATATTTCAAATGTTACCGTCACTACTCCAGGAGAACAATCTTGATATTTCCAATGTACTCACTATTACACCCTCCCTGACTCCCCAATGGAAAAATCATATCGAAACCAACACTAAACTTTCTCTATTCAAAAAAGATGACACACCTTCTTCCATCTACAAAAAATAATATTTCCACACAATTCAAAACATCTAAAGTGATAAAATGTACACGGATGCTTCCAAAAGCCAAGACGGTGTCGGTGCTGCAGTAATTTGGAATAACGCGGAATTCCTTTTCAAACTTCCCAACTCCTGCTCAGTGTTCACAACTGAGTCAATTGCCATTCTAAAAGCACTCAAGATAATATCCGATCATCACCTACAAGACCCTACTATTTTCTCCGACTCCCTGGTTAGGTTAGGTTCTATCTGTTAGGGAAACAGATTTATCGATACCCACAAATAATTTATTAGTTAACGTATCTAATGAACTACAAAAAGTAGATAAGAGTATAAAAAACGTCGTCACAAAGACAACAATTTCGAACACAGAACATTCCGAACATACAGAATATTCAGCACAAACAGAAAATTCAGAACAAATACGGAAGTATTATTATGTAATACAATTACGAAGACACAACAATTTCAGCACAACAAGAACTAGAGGAGAGTTACTCAAGAAATCGAATTGATTGGACTGAAGATCTAATTAAACTCGATCAATCGAACATGGCAAACGAACCGGGAAACCAGCAAAAGGAAACCGTACAAAACGCTAATGCAGAAACTTTGACTATCACAGAAGATCAACTGTCACAGATCATTAACCAAAAGGTACAAGAGGCACTCAGGATACGAAATGTCCCTCAGACAGTAGAGGCGATGTCCAGCAACCAGATAGGACTACAAGACGCAATCAGGCTATTGCCAAAATCACTTGATGGTGAGAACACGGAGCAAGTGGAAGTATTCCTGGAGAAATGTGACTTTGCTGTATCCTGTACGGTGCCTACAGCTATTCCACGGTTGGTACAAGCAATTCAAACCAGATTAACGGGAAAGGTCCGACAGGTAGTAAAATATCAGAACTTTGAGTCTTGGGAAGAATTAAGGGATCTTCTAAAATCAAATTTGGAACCACAAAGAACTACCCAACACTTGTATCAGTCTTTATATGCTACAAAACAAAAAACAGGAATGGATATATTAACTTGTTCCAAGGAAGTAGAGGCTCTTCAAAATACAATTATTGAACAAGAAACCATGGGATGTACAATTGAGGTAGCACAAGCACTCGAGAGAACAATAAAAAGACAAGCCCTACAGGTATTTATTGAAGGTTTAGGAGATTTAAAAAATTATATAAAAGCCAGACATCCAGATTCTCTTTTTAACGCCATTCAAGCGGCTCAGGAAGAAGAAATAGTAAGGAAATCATCAGAGGAATCCAAAAAATTATATAAACCAGCAGCGACCTCAAAAACCCAACCAGGAGTATATAATGTTTGCAAAAAACCTGGGCATTGGGCACGAGATTGTCGATATGCAAAAGCAGACAACAAGAAATTCAAACAGAATACTACTCCAGCACCAGTCGCTACGGTTAGCACGGTGACCTGCCAGTATTGTAAGAAACCCGGGCATACGAAAGAGGTGTGCCGAAAATTGAAGTATGTGCATTGTGCAATCAAAAAGAAATGATGGTGACAATAAACAGGCGGAAAACTCCCAACAACCGGGCCCTACCGGCGGACGCCCGGTAGGGAACATAAAAATAGCCGAGATATCTTTTGCAGAGCATACCCAATAATTTCTAAATTGACAGATCATCACTTAACATGCAGAACATTTCAGACCATCAATCCGAACGTAAAATTCCTAATCGATTTCGGGAGTGATTTAAATTTGATCAAAATTAGTACACTCAAAGACGAAGTGATAGTATATGAAAAAATTATCTATCATTTAAGGGGCATTAGCGATCAGCTAGTGAAGACCATGGGGTACACTACTATCGGGATACAAGTTGGAAATCGCACTATACCTTCAGAATTTCACGTAATACATCCAGCTTTCCCGATACCCCATGATGGCATTCTCGGAAAACCTTTTATAACCGGGAACCAGACTATTATAAATTATCAGACGAACGAACTTACTCTTCCAACAGATGACGAAATTATCTCTGCACATGGCACACGCACCATAATTCCAGCACGTACTGAAATTCTAGTAGCTATTCCAGCCCCGGATTTTCATGAAGGGGAAACACTTTTAGTCTCTGCGCAGACTATTGGTGAGGTGTTAATGTGTAGTAATACCGTTAATAATGTACGAGACGGGTGTGTACTTGTGACTGTCATGAATCCAAAGCGTTTGAATTAACAACTTCTCATGTAAATAAATTTAATATAGAAAAATTTAATACAGCCATGGTACATACGCTGATCAGCCAAGCAGAAACTTCATACGAGAGTAGCAGGATAACCAAACTGAGAAATGTCCTGCGAACCGATCAGTTAAATTCAGAAGAACAAGAATCTCTCATCTCTATTTGTGAACAATATACAGACATTTTTCATTTAGAAGGAGATAAACTAACAAACATGGAAGCGGTTTATCACGAGATAAATATACCAACGGCAACTCAGCCAATCAATGAACGCCCATACAGACTTCCCTTCAAACACAAGAAAGAAATAAACAAACAAGTGAAACAATGGGAAGAAGATGGAATAATAACACCTAGTAAGAGCCCTTGGAATGCGCCCTTGCTAGTTGTCCCTAAAAAACAGATCGTGACGGTGTAGTCCAATATCGAATATGTGTCGATTTTAGGAAACTCAACCATATATCCAGTGGAGACGCATATCCACTTCCGAAAATAACAGATATTGTTCGATCCTTTTGTCCAAAGCTGATTACCGCCGGTCTTGGACAGGAGTATGATAAGTGACCGCGCTCGGTCACCCGCGAAGTTGGCACCACTGTCGTGTCCGTCGCCCTGGTTCGGGCAACGACGCATACGCCGCCGCCAACGGTCGTTGTCTTCGTTTTACGTGTGTGCTGCTCCGTTCGCCGTTGTTTTTACGATTCACGTGCTCGCGTGTGAACGGCCATCTTGTTGCAAAAAGTGTGTGCTCGCCCTACAAGATTGCTCTGTTGTAATTGCTCCATCAGCACATTATAAATCTGTTCGATTTAATTATACCATCGCATCGAGCTCCCGATCGAAAACGTCATTTAACGTGCGAGTGTCAATACGACGTTGATTCCCGTACGCGACATTCCGGTGCTCCCCGACCCACGTGTTCCTGAAGTCTTCAGTTCCGAGATATAGCAGATCCGCCTTCAATCAACATCAACCGCAGTTCAGCACAGCTCCAGGCAGTTCCGTCCATCATTGAGTGTTCCCTTAGAGCGGTGTTCCCCGCCCCCCTTATTTCGCTACACGCTCGTAGTGGCGTACCGTTAATATTTATGTGTAAAATATATACCTTGTGTTATCCATATCTGTGTTTAGATTCATTTTAACAAACAAGTGATACCTATTACTCCCAAGGCTCCGGAGGACCGTGTGCCCGACGACAACCTTGTTAAAAGGCTCGTTGGTACAAACAGATATATTGGACCAATTAGGGAAATCTAGGTATTACACTACTTTAGATTTGGCCCAAGGTTATCACCAAGTAAAGATGCATCCGGATCATAAGGTTGCAATACCCCGATTTTAACCAAACATTCACCTCACATGTGACGCTAGTAATTACGCAATAGGATGTGTGTTATCACAAGGCCCAAACGGAAAAGATCTCCCAATCGCATATGCCTCACGAACATTAAATAAGGCAGAGCAAAATTATAGCACAACACAAAAGGAATTGTGCGCCATAATCTGGGGAGTTAAACAATTCCGACCCTATTTACTGGGCCAGGAGTTCAACATCATCACTGATCACCGGGCATTAACTTGGCTTTTCAATGTCAAGGATCCTGGGTCACGATTAACCCGATGGAGGCTTAAGCTAGAAGAATACCAGTATCAGATTCAATATAAGCCAGGATGTAACAATACAAATGCCGATGCATTGAGCAGAATCAGAGTCACAACTAGAGCACAAACATTGAGAAATGAACAAATCCCAGAATCTACAAAGAGTCCAAAATCTACAGACACTACAGAATTTTCCAAGACTTCAGAATCTTCAGACACTTTAGAATCATCAAATAAAACAGAATCGTATCAGATATTTTTAAATTCAGATGACTCACTTACTTCTAATGTTACTGAGATAGCAGGCGACATCTTTAGTACATCATCCGACACCTCTCTGGCGCACTGTGTTTCCGCAGATCTCAAAATGTCTAGAGGCATAGCCCTCCAATTTAGACGAAGATTTGGACAAATACAACAACTACGCCAACAAGAGAAATCACTTGAGGATGTTATATTTTTACGTGTAGAGGACCGAACAGTTTTCTACTTAATAACGAAGTTACATAGTTGGCAGAAACCAACCTAATAAAACCTAATAAAAATTCCACTAGTACAAACCATTGATTTCAATGCCTATAAAGTAATTCCGTTACCTATTATATACGACAGCCAGAGCTTTATCTTAATTGACCCTAGTATGGAGATTATAGCAACTAGGTATGATACTCAAAATTACGGTAAACCATAACAATGGTTTAAATGAGTTAAATAATTAACTTGTAAAATAGTTTTACTTAACCATTTTTATTTTGTTTGGTGAATTTTATCTGTAAAATATTATGAATACATTATTATTAATTCAGTGTAGTTAAATGCCGTTTAATACTCTGCAATACCTAAGTTGTTGCACTAAATCTTAATGGTATTTTGATTTTTATATTATTCTGAAAGCAAAATATTATGACTTAATTTTAAATTGTTCAACAATAAAAAGTAAATAATTGAAATACCTAATTAATTATCTATTGATTATCTGATTATCGAGTAAATGTCAACTATTATTAACAGAATATTAATATTATTATTATTATCATAATTATTAGAACAATAATATTATATTTACTATTTAGTAATTTATATTGCGGCTCTCGTGCACTCGCGCCTATCACAGTACAACTCTCCAACACACAGACACAATGGTACAGTGGTGTATATAATCATACCTACAACTAGCACGCGAGATTACTTTATAGTGGAATCATGAGCGATCGCCACAAAACTCCTCGAGTTTTTGCTAGTGGCTCTCGGAAGAGGAAATTTCAAGCAGAACGTAACAAGAAATCTGAAGAAAATTTAGCTAAAAAATCCAAACCGGCCAATTTTGTTTAGTCATCAAATAAAAAAATAATCCCTCAAGGTCCTAAAAAAACAGTTGGAGATTCAACAGAAGATGAAGACGTGGTCGACAGTATCCAAGGATCATCCTGAGGCTGAATTTTCATCAAGTGACAACACATAGTTTTCTATAACTGAAAATATCAGCTCCAAGATGAAAATGGAAATTTCCTGAGAATTTTGGAATTTCTATCCGAGTATGAACCTATCCTGGCCATCCACTTAAAAGAGCATGCAAACGATTTGCGAAGAACTGATCAGATGTATGGGTGATAAAGTACTTACTGAAATAGTATCCAGGATAAAAAAATCAAAATATTATTCTGTATCAGTGGACTCTACTCTTAACGAATCTCACATCGATCAACTAACTATAATTGTTCGATACATGGAAGGATCGACTCCAAAAGAAAGATTCCACACCTTTTTACCAAACTGCGGTCATATTGGCGAAGCCACAGCAAATGCTCCACTCAAATTTTTAGGTGATCATAAAATAGACATCATGGATTGCCGCGGCCAATGCTGCAAACATGAGTGGCAAATATAGAGGGATGCAGGCTGTTATTCTGGAGAAAAATCATTTATCGGCATTTGTACCATGTTGTGGTCATTCTCTCAATTTAGTAGGAAAAGCAACGGCTAATTCTTGTCCCTCAGCTGTTCAATTTTTTGATTTCATGGAGGATTTATACACGTTTTTCACAGCAAGTACAGAGCAATACCTAATTTTGATCGAGAAATTATTGAAGAAAAAAAGCGAACAGTTTTACGTGTTGAATAAGCTTAGCGACACTCGTTGGTCTTGTCGAGCTGAAGCTACGAAAGCCATAGTCGAGGGCAATTCGGAAATCGAAGAAGCTCTAACCAGCATATCTTCCGATAAAGAGCAAAAAGACATTGTGAGGAATTAAGCAACGCACCTTCTACAGAAGATGAGTAGTCTCGAAACCACTTTGTTTGCAACCTTTTGGAACGACATCTTGGAGCGATTCAACGCTACAAACAAGACGTCGCAAGACCCGAAAATGATTCTTGAATCGGCAATACGTTCACTAGAATCACTGAAATTATTCGTGGAATCTAAAAGAAAGATTTTGATAAATACGAAGAAAAAGCCAAAAAAATATCTCATACCGATCAATACGTACAATCACGCACCAGAGCGGGAAATGTGTGGTTGAATCCGCTCGATTACGGGAAAGCACAAAATGCAAACCTGTCACCCAAGGAGAAATACAAAGTATCTGCCTTCATACCAGTAATTGACCAGCTATGTATTTCTCTTACTGAAAGATTGTATGCCTATGAAGCTGTACGTTCGAGATTTGGATTTCTTAATCACATTGTGAAGATGGATGTTAAAAATTTGCACGCTGCAGCAGAGGCATTGGTGAAAGTTTATGAGGATGATTTAGAACCTAGTCTTGGTAATGAGTTGGTTCAATTTGTGTCTTTGATCGACGCTGTAACGTCACGGAATTTTAGGCCATTTCCTAAGTTAATAATTTCTTATCTCCTTCACAATTATAATCAAAATAATAACTGTTATGCAATAATTTTTCCCGGTTCCCCTCATACCCAGTGTTCGGTTGTCGCTGTCAGCCGGACTCCGCGGCCGTAGTCGTCTTTTGCCGCGCTGCGCCGCCGGTATGCGTCAACAGGACATACCTGTGCACCAAAAGTATTGTATATTCCCCCCGCAAGATGACACTGCAAGCCACCGAAATCCACCGACGACAACTATGACGATCTACACCTCAGGGCATATTGTCATACGCCGTCTGAAGTGACACTACCAAACCGCAAAATCATCCACCTCCATACACGTGGCCGACCAACGGTTTTTTTTATATTTGTTTTGACACGCCGTTCACTACCACCATGATGGGCTAAACACAATATGGACCCGTGGCGGGCGAAGCCACCAATATTCACCGATATCTTTACACCTCAAGTCGTTAATCGTCATAACGTATCAATTATTCCCAAAAAACAAAAACCCCCCATAATGTCTATCTATTGTATCATGCCGTTTTCCTTTTCTTTTCCTTTTATTCAAAATTTCCCTTTAAATATTTACACCCCGGTAACTGTTTTACGGAGCTGTGGGTCCGTCTTAATATATGTATTTATATATATATATATATATGTATGTCAGGTTATTATTTCTATTTCATCATAATTAGTATAATAAGCTCGGTAACCGCCCTCCGGACTGAGTCCGGAGCCGCAGCCCGTATTAATATTATTTTATCCCCATTTATCCCCCCAATCCTCTGCCTTCCCTATTATATATTTTTCCTCGTATACGCTCGGTAACCGCACTCCGGAGCCGCAGCCCATATTAGTATTATTTCCAAATATTATTTTATCCATAGGTATTTTCCCCAAATTGTCATATAAAAAACATGTATATTTCTTGTATTTTATGCACTTGCCGTGTGCCCAACTATATTATATTTCTTTTTTTATGCACTTGCCATGTGCCATTTAATATAGTTTCGTTGTTATTATTATTATGATTATTCTCACCTTGAATATATCTGGTAAAATATAAATCTATTACCCTAACTTTTTATTAATATTTACTTAGTGACTCTTTATTTAATATTATTGTGTGATCTCAATCTTAAATTGTTTAAAGCCCATAGATTCTACCGACGTGTCCACTGGACACCACGCGGTTCGGTCTATAGGTCATCACATAAGTGTTCCCCTTGTGTGATGGGTGGTCAGTAAGCCCCTAAAAAGACCGAAAGCTCACAACGCATATAAAAAGGACTATGGAAAAGACTGATCTCTGGAACTATTTTACTACCAAATTCTCGAAGATCAAAATTTCAGAGCTACATTCCCTAATCTTGAAATTACATTGAGAATGTATTTGGTTTTGATGGTATCAAATTGTACTGGACAACGCTCATTTTCAAAAATGAAGATTATAAAAAATAGGCTTCGAACCACGATGGGACAAAACCGTCTATCAAAACTTTCTCTCCTGAGCATTGAAAGTGATTTACTTCGGGAACTGGATTTCAGCGAACTTATCAACGATTTTTCGGCAAAAAAAGCTCAGAAGGTTCCGTTTGTTAACACTTAAATTTAATTTCTTGTTTCTGATTATAATTATATATATTGTATATATGTTTGTTAAATACTAATAAAAGAAAAATAATCTACTTTGAAAAAAAATTGTCCATTTTATTTGTAAAATACTTTGGGGCCCCCACTCCTTTGATGCCCCGAGGACTCCACGGGCGATGCCTTTCGGTTTTCACCAAAAGTGTACCTTTTCCTTTTCCACCAATATACGTTCCCACCAAATAAAATAAAAAAAATTAAAAACAATATAATATTTATTATGGTAAATGGTCAGATATAAAAATTTGAAAAAAAAATATTATATTTATTATGGTATAATTGTAAATGGTCATATATAAAAATGTTGGAAAAAAAATATAATAATTATTATGGTATTATTATATACAATTTATTAGTTGATATTTTTTTTTAAATTGTAGGATATAATTTTCACAAAATCGTACCTGAAATTTAAAACAAAATTTTGTTTTTAATAAATATACTTAGTATAGTCATTTATAAAACGCAATATGCTACCTTCCAATTATTCCATTTTTGCAGTCCGTTATAATTTGGTCATTTTTCTTTTGGCGGTTTCTTACAGTATGATCTTGTGGATGATTTGATATGTTTGTACTTTTTAATTTTATGTACACGTTTGTCTGAATTTCTGTTACTAGAACGGTTAGCCATTTTATAATTGGAGGACTTTCTTTATAAAAACTTTGATTGAACCTCGAATGAAATGACTCGCATGCGTTGGTTGTCCGTTATAGGCTACTTGACATAGCCGCCCAATGTGTCGGTGAATACATACTATTTTCATCAATGTAATTATCTAATAAATAGTCTGAGTATTTTTCAACTCGTTCGTCGATAGGTCGATTTGACATAAAATCTTCGACAAAGCATTCAGTGACTTCAGTTGGTTCTAAAAAAAGTAAACCAAAAGTATGGCGTATCCAAATGCCAATTTCAGTTGATTGATTTTGGTATTCAGTCGACAATCCGAGCTTTTGCAGTTGACAATACCAAGCCTGCGTTAAATGAAATCGACATCCTATTATTTTTGTCTGTGGCCAAATTTCATTAACAGAGTTTAAAATCGCCTTTTCAAAGTCAGTGGTTACACTTTTTTGTGATAAACATAGATGCAAATTATTTTGGTAAATTAACCAAATAATTAGGGGGATTTCATTTGGTGGAAACGTATATTGGGGAAAAAGGGAAAGATGCACGTTTGGTGGAAACGGGTATTGGTGGAAAGAGAAAGGTCTACTTTTGGTGGAAACGTGTTACGCCTGACCCCACTCCTCTAAATCCAGCCCTGACTGAGTCACCAATATTAGTGACACTTGACTTTTTAAATATTATGATTATAAAAAAAGTAAAAAAATGAATTAAGTGAAACACTAATTATAACTATAAATTAAATGTTGGTGTCACCTGTTTCTGTCAAAAATGACTTTTTCGTAAATGCCTTTTTAAGCAAATTAGAAAAAATGTCATTCCTATTTTCCAATTATATATAATTTTATAGTTCAGGAACCCTTATGTAAAGATTTAATAATAGTATATATTTTTTTAAGTAACTCTAATAAATTGTATAGGTACACACTACCTATGCAGTTAAATAACAATCGTACACGTACAACTGTTCAAATCTAAATGCATGAGTTTTTTCCAGTTATACAAGTTATTATATAAGTAAATATATTAATGAACTGACAAAATAAGTTAAAAAAAAATAATTTTACTATACAATTTATTAGGTTAAGATATAATTATTAAAAAAAATGACCAAGGCATGTATAAAATACCAAAAAAAATAGTCTTTTAAAATTATTATTATTTATTGTATTAATTTATATACTGAATATAGAATTAATGATTATATTTGCATTGTTTTGTTAACGATTTGTCATTGAAATTGACACATTGTACCAATTTGAAACATAGTTGTAATACAATTAAATATATGTTGTCTATATAATTATATACTATACAGGGTGATTTTTTTATCGTGAACCAGTTAATATCTCGGGAAGTATTAGGAATTTTAAAATAATTTTTTTTTTAAACTTTCTAGATTTTACTATTTTACACTGTGTTACAATTTTGAAAATTTTAACTTCCCCCCTTATTTGATAAAACACTATCAACTTTCGATTTTCAAATGGCAATACCTATTTTCGATAACGAAAATCTATAAACATACTGAAAAAAATAATTTTAACGTTTACAGAATTTAATTTGAGTAAGCCGTTTACAACTTATTAATGCTGGAATATTCGTTCAATTTACTGCTACTGGGCAATTTAACAACCCAATTGTAAAAACCAGAAGTCAATACGAAATTTTATCTCAATTTAACAATACCCATAACGGTCATAAACAATAATAACAAGATAGATAAACCATACTATTAGAAAAAAAAAGTATTCCATCATCACTCCCACCAGAATACCGAGTGTCAGTGAACGACTAGCCAGCCGCGGCTTGGCTTTATCAGTTATAAAGTATAAAAACAACATTTTACAATTTACCACCATGGTTACATAATATAGCACTGGTCAATTGGAGATGGCGTGTGTGTTCTCCGCGTATTTCTAACACCGTACTTCGGTGTTCATCAATTTTTATTGAGGCATAGCAATCTTTTTTTGGACACATAAATATAATCTCACCATTTTTCAGAATTTTCCTTTCTGTATAAAAATACTTTTGGAAAATGGCTGCAGCTTTTCCACGATTTGAATTATCGAATTTTAATTGATTCATTTTTACATGTACTCAAAAGTCAAAAAATTATTGTATAATATTATAATGTACCGATTACCGAACCGTTTACGTCTCGTGTGTCACGCGTACGTCTCGACAGCGACTAACGAGTGTTACTATCCAGTAATCTACTATCTTTTTTTTTTTTTGAGGCATCGACGACGCTGCCGGAACTTGATATACTTATGCGATAAAAATGGATACACTTGTGTACACTATGTACACTTTAGTTGTTAATCTCATGCTATATCGTATTATTATATTTATATTATATATATTTTAAAACAAAAATACCTATACAATATTTGAAAATTGTTATATGATTGAATATGATTAAAGTTAGATATTTTCGCACAGGTAAACAGACGATGCGCAAATGATATACGGCCGCGGGTATACACCTTTTTTTTCAGTTCTATTGTTAAATAATATTGATGCGCAAATGATGTACGACCTTTTAAACGATCGATGCGCAAACGATGTATAACCCAAAAATAAACGATGCGCAACTGTCTTACAAAAAAGGTCAAAAATAACAATAGTGATGCGCAAACGACAACCGGCGCACTGGTTACTGATCCCTGGTATACGGTCTTATCACGTATTAGTAGTTAAACGATAATAAATGCCGGTAAACTGTTTCTGAAAACCACGATTAAACATATCGTATAATCGTGCTGAAAACATGTGGTTATTGATTAATCTTTAATGTTAGTTTCCCATTATCAAATATCGAATATTAATTTTTAATTAATTTTTATTCTTTGAACGTTAAACCACAGAATACGCTTTAAGTAAATTCTTAATTATGTGTATTATTTAAAATATAAATTTAAAGTTTAGGTAAGCCAATTATTCCAATGCATACCCACATGGAAATTTAAAAATATAAATATTTTCACAATTTTATAAAATGATTTTGTCGAAAATATTATGTTGAAAATATTGCCAAGCTGTTTTGGAAATATTTGTTTATCAAATATTTATAAAGAAATATATCCAAATTATTTTCAATACATTGCATACTAAATATTATAATTTTATTTCTAAACAAATTTTATGAAAATATTGGTCTGCCAAATATTTAAGCTAAAAAATTTTCAATACATTGCGTATAAAATATTACATAAACATTTCGTACCCCTGACTTCTCTCTCTATAAGCGATGTCAATTAGTTTATAAGTTTATGTCCGCTCCACACTCCACGCGACGCACAACGCAACTTAGTACTATGTAATCAAATAATTATTATAGTCAATTAGTCAAATAAAAAACAAATAATATAATTGGATCCGACAGAAAACACCGCTGTAGTCAGCTGTAAATACTAAATTGTAATTCCTATAGGTACCTATCATGTACGATGTACCTACTAAATAAATAAATAGATAGCGTACAGCCCCCGCACCCCGCTGCTCCGGACAGTCAAAATAAATAAGAATATAAAAATAAAATACTTGTTTGATGGGTTATTCCGATTTCCGTTATCCGTATACAATATTAGCTAATTGTTTATCAGTAAATCCAATGCGGCCCGACCACAACTCGCGCCGCTTCTCCCCGGCCCCCGCCAAAACCGTTACACCCGTTGGCCGTTGCCCGTTGCCGCGTTATAGCTGAGCACTGAGCACTGAGCAGTGAGCGAACTAGCGAAGACGTCACGACGACGCTGCAAGTAGCATTAAGCGTGACTCGAAATTACTTATTTCGTCAAGACAGCAACCGTTTTTGCAATCCGTGTTTTTGAGTTTTTGATCCGGTTTTTGACTTCAAGTACTCCACGTCCACATTCTGTACGCGTAAGTACCTATAATTGTATTATACTTATATAGTTATATATTTTATTATAATCATCTACCTTCACATTACCTATTATCTATTGCCAATATTATAGTATTAAGAAAATTATATTATATTATTTATTGTTAGGTATAGGTTAGATATAGAGGTTAAGTACTTAGGTAGGTACCTACCTATTATACCAATGTTCTTTGAACATCAGAGACTGACATCAATATTTATATTTCATAATCAATACACTTAAAAGAAGCTGAACAAGCAGAATTTTTGATTGATGAAAACAAATTGTGTCACTACTTTGGTTCTTTAACATTTTATTCATAAAAAAGTTGGTACCTATATATAATATTATAATATGCCATGTGATGTGTAGCGCTGCAATTAAAATAATATATATAGTTGTTATGAAAGTAGAAAATTATTTCAATATAACGTTATAGGTATATATCTAGTTGGTTATTTTATAAATTGTATTGATTTTTCATTTAATATTAATTGTTTTCATTTAAATTAAATCTATACTTATAAAGTTATAACTTATATTTTATTTATTCACATATTTGAATAGTTGCTAGGATAATACATAGACTTTTTAAATAAATTCAAAGTAGATTTCTTTTTTTATTACAGGTATTATAAATTATAATTATAATTTTAATTTTCACTATGGCTAGCTATAGTTATAAACGAAGGAAAATACAAATTGAATTACAAGGCTTAGAATCTACTGATTATGATACAGATGATACTAATTTAGTTATCTCGCCACTGAAGGAATCTGACAAATTAATTGAAAATAAAAATATTAATTTTGACAGTTATAACAGTTATAAGTCTGATAAGTCTGAAAGTGATCAAAGTGATCCAAATAGAAATGAATTAAATAATAATCTTTCAGAATACAATTTTATTGTATCTAGTGATAAAGAGGAAATTGTAACAGTCCTTGAAAAAAAAAGTCTAGAAGAATTTAAAAAAAATAAACTTTGTCACTGGGCGGTAAATTATAATGTTCCTCAAACTGCAGTTGATGGGCTTCTTAATGTTTTGAAAAATGATTTTGATTTAGATTTCCTCCCCAAAAGTTGTAAAACATTGATGGGCTTAGGATCATCTAAAGTAATTAATATACGTCAAGTAGAACCGGGTATGTACTACCATTTTGGTTTAGCTTTCGGTATTAAGCGATTTAAATCTATTATTGATTTTTCTGACAGTCTTATAAAAATTTCATTAGGAATTGATGGCCTCCCAATATCCAAAAGTAGTGGTAGTTGTTTTTGGCCAATTTTAGCTTATATTCAGCCTTATAGTAAGCATGTATTTATCGTCGGGATTTATCATGGATATGAAAAGCCTAAAGATAGCAATATATTCCTTAAAGATTTAATTGAAGACATTTTAGATTTAACTCAAAATGGAGTTATGATAAATAATGTAAAAAAAAATATTTCTATTAATGTTATATGTTGTGATTCGCCGGCCAAATCTTTTATTATGAGAATTAAAACTCATTCTGGATATTTTTCATGCCCTAGATGTACTCATGAAGGAGAGTATTTTTCAAGTGTTTGTTTTCCGTATAATAGTAATGGCAATACTGAAAGATATCATGCCGATTATATTTGTATGAAGGATGAAGAACACCATACACATCCTACAATATCATGTCTTGCACTAATACCGGATACAGATATTGTGAAACTATTTTCAATGGATTACATGCACTTAGTATGCCTTGGAATTACGAAAAAATTACTTGTTCTTTGGTTAGGATTAGGTAAAAACAAATCAAATAGTCGTTTTTCGAGTCGGCAGATTCAGCAAATTACCGATGGGATTTTAAAAGTTAAAGGTAGTATAACGTGTGATTTTGCTCGAAAACCTAGGCCTGTAAAAGAAGTTTTAAGGTGGAAAGCCACAGAATTTCGTCAGTTTATTCTTTACACTGGAATCATTGTACTGAAAGATATTTTACCCAACGATAGTTATAACAATTTTTTAGCTCTTTGTATATCAATGAGAATTCTATTATGTGAAAATAATCATCATTATTTAAATTTTACTCGTGAACTCCTAAAATATTTTGTAGAATCCTTTCAATACATATATGGTGTTAAATATGTATCACAAAATGTACATGGGTTATTGCATTTATGTGACGATTATGAAAGACATGGCTCCCTCAATGTGTGTAGTACATTTCCCTTTGAAAACTTTATGAAAGTACTAAAAAAAATGATCCGCAAACATGACAAACCATTACAACAGGTAGTTCGACGATACACTGAATATTGTAACAATAATGAAATTTTAGAAATTAACAATACTAATAAATTACAATTTAAAACTAAAAAACCAGATTGTTATGTTCTTACTAAAGATAATGAAATTGTTCAAATAACAGATTTAAAAAAATCAATTGCTGAAAAATGTTCTATAGTTGTTGGTAAAACATTTATTGAAAAAAAAGAGCTTTTTACTATGCCATTAAAATCATCAAAATTGGATATTTATATAGTTCAAAATTTGTCTGACATTGAAAAACAATGGAAAATGTCTGATATCAAAAGAAAAATGATTATGTTTGATTTCAAAAATACAATGATAGCTATCCCAATTCTTCATCATGTTTAATTTATAAAATTAGAATTTAACTGTAAATATCTGTAATATAATTATACCTATTATTTTAAGAAAAGCATATAATATTATAATAATAAAATAATATATACCAATTGTAAATATAAGTTTGGACCAATATAATTTACTTATAACTAGCTGGAATATAAATAGTAGGTAATTCTAAAATTTATTTAGAAATTCATAATGTCAATAATTTATTGGAATAATAGCTAAATGTCCATTTTTTTTTTTCAGAACCATGTGGATCGTTGTTTATTTTAATGCAGATATGTCTGTTGAATGTGTCCCAAATATCTGGTACAATAAGGGATCATGTGCCTGGCCAAAAAAGAGAGCTAACATAAGTAGTTTCATAGAAAAATGTATTGATCCTGATAAACGATCAGATGAATTTCGCTATTATGATGCAAGAATTTTAAGCAAAATGCCTTTTGGTAATTATATTGGTTATATAATGATAATTAAGAACCAATTAAAGTAGGTACCTCTAATGCTTAATTTTGTTTTTAAATATACTTTTAGATGATATTAATATAGCTCGAAAGAAAGCTTCTAAAGCACAACAAACATCAGATTTATCTAGTACTGAAAATGAAAGCTATAAAGAAAAACCAAAATTTAAAACCAGTTTGTTTCCTCCAAATAGATCTGAAAAATCTTCATCTGTATGTGTTATTACTGAAGAAAATAATGGACCAACTTTCCCTGATTTTGGTTCATTATTTAATGGTAACTATTGTTTTACATTATTTAAATACATGCTTGTAAAAGTACCTATATTAGTAAAATTATTATTTATTATACGTTTAGACTTGGATGGAGAATTGGAACTTAATGATACTGTAATAAATCATACACCTGAAAATAGGTTGAATACATCTGCAAG